>BLSH010085622.1:5272-32874 GCA_018402905.1 Glandirana rugosa | reverse complement strand
CAATCCCCACGACCACCTTACATCCACCCTGATCACACCCCAAGATACCCCCCCACTCTGAGACCCTCAGATCCCCCCCATGAGCCCTCCACTCTGATCGCACCTTCGGACCCCCCCCATCCCTCCACTCTGATCGCACCTCTAGATACCCCGTCAGATCCCTCCACTCCCGCGCAGGGTAGGAAAATATATGCAGCAGGACCTCCAGTGGCCGCGGCAGCTGCAGCAACCAACAGGGAGCCTCTTCCACCCTGACCTCCTCCTCCACCAGCACCCCTAACCTGAGCCCCCCCCCCCCACTTCACCCTCCTCTGTATACATGGATCCATTCTCCCTGCTTTCTCTGTGACAGCAGCTAAACAGCAGGTAAATTAGAACCTACATGCTGCACCCTCTCTCCTGCCTTTTAGTGGCACCCGCCCTGTCTGTGCCCCTCTAAACATTGTGCCCGGGGCGACTTCACCAGCTGCCCTCCCCGTGCTACGCCACTGGTGTGAATGTACCATTAAGAATTAACAGCACCCCCACACATCTGCTAAAGAGCAACGCGTTTCTATGCATTTTGGGAAAGCATGTGATTTTGCCCGCGTTTCTGACATGCATATATGGGAACTAAGCCTTACACTGACAGAATACTAAGCACGCCTATACCTAACATGGAAACGAAATCTTTACTACATCTCATTTTCAAAAATATTCTGCGCTCCCACCCTGCTGCCGTTCCTTTTATAAAATGACCTTGATTGGAATGTCACTTGCAGCAGTTGTTGTTATGCGAACGCGTCGGCGATTCACGATAAATAATACGATTATTTCCTCTTGGAGATTCTAACTGCTAAATAACTTCGGATGTTCCGAAATTTACGACGCCGTCTTCACAGATAATACTGTGGATAATAAATCGCGGCTTTAGGACCTTAAAAAGGGGGCCAGCTCCTTGTATAGTTATGCTAATGAGGCTTCTAATTTGTTTAACAGAAATCAAATTGCGCCCTGCCTGTCCCTCCTGAATTATGTCCCCTTTTAAATCAAAATAAATTCAGGAAAGCAGTTGGAGAGTGCGTGAAATGTTTATATAGAGAGCGAGATCCAGCCAAAAAAACAAGGAACAATATTCGCGTCCACAGATGGCTGACCTCTCCCGGCTGCATAAATATTATACAATTACCAAAATTACTGCAAAACTATGGAAAGGAGCCAGATCTGGAGGGAAGAAGCCTCAAACTGCAGAACTCCGACACAACGGCCGCCGTTTTATTGTCAACCATGAGGCGTACACAATTATAAAGTCGTTTGACGCAGTTTATCAGCGCGGCTCGACTCTTTTCTAACTTGCAAATGATCGTTATAAGTAAATGTTTTTCATGTTTTCTCTGCAATATTGCTTGGAGATGTAAACGGCCAGCGGGAGGAATCGTCCTAACCACTGACTCTGCATTCTTACCCATAATCCCTTGCTGTTCGGAACGTTGTGCTGATGCCGTTTTGTGAAGTTCCCCCACTACTGGACTACCGATCAGATCTCACTTATGTTATAGACAGAAAATAGGTGCAACTGAACTCAGCCACAACCCCCCAAACCCTCCCCTAACACACACACACAACTTCCAGACCGCATCAAATGGTGGGTGTGGTCAAATTTCACTTACAGTGGGAGGGTGTCAAATGGGGGTTAAATACAAGGAGTGCATTATGTACAGCGCAGAGCTGGGGGGGGGGCGTGAGAGTTTAAGGGTGCAGTACAGAGTGCTGCAGAGTTCAGGGGTATGCTACACACAGAGTGCAGAGTTCAGGGGTGCGCTACACACAGACTGCTGAGTTCAGGTTTGTGCTACACACAGAGTGCAGAGTTCAGGGGTGCTCTACACATAGACTGCTGAGTTCAGGGGTGTGCTACACACAGAGTGCTGAGTTTAGGGGAGCGCTACATACAGAATGCAGTGCTCAGGGGTGCGCTACACACAGAGTGCTCAGTTCAGGTGTGTGCTACACACAGAGTGCTAAGTTCAGGCATGTGCTGCACACTGAGTGCTGAGTTCAGGGATGCGCTGCATACAGAATGCAGAGTTCAGGCTTGCGCTCTACACAGAGTGCTGAGTTCAGTGGTGTGCTCCACACAGACTGTTGAGTTCAGGGGTGCACTGCATACAGAGTGCTGAGTTCAGGGGTGTGCTACACAAAGAGTGCTGAGTTCAGGGGTGTGCTACACACATGCTACTGAGTTCAGGGGTGTGCTGCATACAGAGTGAAGAGTTCAGGGGTGTGCTGCATAAAAAGTGCAGAGTTCAGGGGTGCACTGCATACAGAGTGCAGAGTTCAGGGGTGTGCTGTGCACAGATTGAAGAGTTCAGGGGTGCATTATACACAGGTTGCAGAGTTCAGGGGTGCGCTGCATACAGAGTGCAGAGTTCAGGGGTGCGCTGCATACAGAGTGCAGAGTTCATGGGTGTGCCGCACACAGAGTGCAGAGTTCAGTGGTGTGCTGCATACAGAGTGCAGAGTTCAGGGATGTGCTGGAGGTCATTTTGTAGGGCTCTGGCAGGGCTCATCCTGTTCCTCCTTGCACAAAGGAGCAGATACTGGTCCTACTGATGGGTTAAGGACCTTCTAAGGCCCTGTCCAGCTCTCCTAGAGTAACTGCCTGTCTCCTGTAATCTCCTCCATGCTCTTGAGACTGTGCTGGGAGACACATCAAACCTTCTGCCAATGGCATTTATTGATGTGCCATCCTGGAGGAGTTGGACTGTGCAACCTCTATAGGGTCCAGGTATCGCCTCATGCTACCAGTAGTGACACTGACCCCAGCCAAATGAAAAACTAGTGAGAAACAGTCAGAAAAGATAAGTAGGGAAAACTAATGGCAATGGCCTCTACCTGTAAAACCATTCCGGTTTTGGAGGTCGTCTCATTGTTGCCTATCTAGTGCACCTGTTGTCAATTTCATTAAAGTGGAGTTCCACCCATGTAAAAGTCAGCAGCCACAAAAAGTGTAGCTGCAGACTTTTCATAATCGGACACTCACCTGTCCCAGGCTCCAGCGATGCGGTCGCCGAGTGCTCGCTCTACGCCCCCTCCCCTCGGCCACGGCGGCATCACAGGTGTTGGTTTCAAAGCCGGTGCGCCTTGTGACTGGCGGGCGTATCTTCTAGGACTTGTGACGTGTCCCAGAAGATCGCCCTGAGGGACGGGGGGTAGGTGGACTTCCTTCCTGGAGCCGCGGCGACAGGGGAGGAAGTGGACCTGGTCACCCCCCCAAAAAAATGACACGCCAATTGTGGCATGTCAGGGGGTCACCTTCCATTAAAGCGGAAGTTCCACTTTTGGGTGGAACTCCGCTTTATAAAGCAGCTGAAACCAATTAACAACCCCCTCTGCTACTTACCTGACCAGATCAATATCCCAACAACGCCCGGAGAAATACAAGCCTACGACCACGAGGCTCTGGATAGACTCAATTCCTCCTGCTCCTGGAGGATCCCCCCGGCTCCACAGGCATATTGTTGCATTATGAGGATGAAGTTATGATACGAAAGTCCTAATGAATACTTAGGGGCCACTACTTTGAGCTCTATCCAAATTTTTGGCTTTTGGGGACCGCTCACTCTGAGTGACATCATAGTTTATACATACTTATGACATAACAGCACTGTTTGGCCATGGGACTGGGTCCCATAACGGATACATGCAATTGAAATGCAAAATTTTAAAAAACACCTAACAACAGATTACCTTATTCCGTTGGCATTTCCCCTGATGAAGGGCCTTAACCACTTACCAACCGGAAGGTTTTCCAGCTTTAGGACCAGAGCACTTTTTGCGATTCGGCGCTGCGTCACTTTAACTGACAATTGCGCGGTCGTGCAGCGTTGCACCCAAACAAAATTTGCATCCTTTTTTTCCCAGAAATAGAGCTTTCTTTTGGTGGCATTTGATCGCCTCTGCGTCATTTCTGATCGCCGCTATAAACAAAAGAAGAGCGACCATTTTGCAAAAAAACCCCAAATTTCTTACTTTTTGCTCAAATTCAAATCCAAAAAAAAAAATATATAAAAAAACATGTTTTTTCACCGTTTTTGGCCGATTTATATAATTCCTCATATTTGTGATAAAAAAATCGCAATCGGCGTTTATTGGTTTGCGCAAAAGCTGCTGCGTTTACGGATGATGAGAATTCATTTCTGGGGTTTTATCATTTTTTTATTTTTTACTAGTAAAGGCGGCGATCTGCGATTTTTAGCGGTACTGCGATATTGCAGCGGACATGTCGGACATTTTTGACACTTTTTTGGGACCAATGACATTTATTCAGCGATCAGAAATTTAAAGTGGTAGTAAACCCTCCTATCATTTTCAGCCAAGGAAGCTGCCATCTTGGCCTCTGTTTAATCTACAACTGCCATGATGTTGCACATGTGATCAGCTATGATACCAGCCATTGGATGGTTTGACAGTTTGGTTTAGAGCACAACCAATGGGAGTGTTACATTTCCGGCACGTGCCGGAAATGTAACTGGTTTTTAAACTGTTAAATGGATGGGTTTACTACCACTTTAAATGTCCACTGATTACTGTATAAATGTCATTGGCAGTGAAGGGGTTAACCTGGGGGGGAGAGCTAGGGGTTAACTGTGTTCCCTGGGTGTGTTCTTACTGTGGGGGGGTTGGGCTACCATGGGCATGAGAGATCTAAATGATCGCAGTGACAGGAATCAGTAGATCTCCCATGCCCCTACTAACAGAGCGGGGAACCGCCATGTTTACATCGGCGGTTCCCCGTTCTTTCCCTGTGGCCGCTCATCGCGGCTCGCCGGCAGACATCGGGTCCGCCCGAGCCGCGGGCACACTACTGAGGAGTGCGGTGGGCGGGCGCCCCCTAGTGGCTGTTCGCATATCGCCACCTTTTTACGGTGATTCGCGCTCAGCATCCCGACTGCTGCCGTGAAAACACGGCGCGCGGTCGGGGAGTGGTTAATTGGACCCGAAACGTTAAACGTTGGGCATCGAATTTCATCTCTTTCCATCTTCGGACAATGGACCACTTTCTCTCTCACGAAAGTTACGTATCTGTATCCCCACAGATATTTCTGTGACGGACTATATGAATTTGATCTGCTCTGGGACCAATTTCATTGTATATGACATTATTGTATGTATGCTCAGTTACTTGTACTTGTCCCTCATTTGAGTGACAATAAGATTTTCTTTTAAATAATTAAATACGACTTTTAAAATTTATAAAATTGTCTCATGGTGCTTTGCTGCCTAGTACAGTCCCACATAGGGGGTATTTTGTTCTTCTTGGTAGATCAATATTATTATTATTATTATTATACAGGATTTATATAGCGCAGACAGTTTGCGCAACGCTTTACAATATTAGGGCAGACAGTATAATTACAATACAAATCAATACAGGAGGAATCAGAGGGCCCTGCTCCGTAGAGCTTACAATCTAGGAGTATCTCAATATTTCACTTTTTTGAGCAGTGTGTATATATATATATATATATATATGTATACAGTATATACATCTTCTTAAATAAAACCTGTCACCTGCAAAATTCACTTATCAGCTCCATTGTAAGTGCAATAAAGTTAAGGGAAAAAAAAGAAAAAATGAAGCTATAACAAAAAAAAAGAATAAAAATAATAACATAATATTAATAATATATATAATATATATTATATATAATATATATAATAAAATATAATAATAATAATAACATAATAAACATAAAAATGCAAACGGGTGCGTTGAGTCTGTATATGTACTAAAATCCTAAAATGTGAATTTTAGCATGTGTGCAAAAAATGAGAACATAAAATAATCGCTCCAACAGAGAAAGGGTGAAAATAAGCTTTTTTTTCAACTGCTACTCAAAAGTTCCCACTTTAGGGGACATTCAGACAGATCCTAGAGTTCTACTTAAAAAAAAAAAAAAAAAAAACGTTCTCATTAATTCCTTTGATTGCATTGTTACAGAAGTAACATTGACACCAGAAATTCATTTTCCCTCGATCCGCTGACGTGTTGATCTTGCCTATAGGGAGACAAAGTCTTATTTTAAATTTCCTCTAAACTATTGACCTTGAATGTCAATCTGCTCTTTTAAATTCCAGAACGGTGACTGCTTTAACCATATGGCCCGGCTGCTCCCTCCGGATCGCTGTCAATATTCGCTTGTCAAGGTTGTCCGATATCAGAATATGGCAATTAACATTTAAAGAATTTCAAATATGCAAAAAGTCACAATTTGCATTTTACTTGTCAAACATGTCAGGCTTGGAAAATGGAGGTTCAAAAAAAAAAAAATCATTTTTGGCAGAAGGAAGTACGAGGCGTGCGGCTCCCCGCGTGTTCTCTTTACACGCAAGAGAACGGCTGAAGATTTTTGCTGACACAGATCACACCAGACTGAAATGTCGCTAACCCTTCTGGATGTAAAGTGGAACAACTCCAGGGAAGCTAATAAAAGAACATTATTTCATATAGATAGTTATATTATCTTTAAAAAAATGCATTAAAGCAAATACAACCATTATTACAAAATATATATATATATACTCATGAGCCACTTTATTAGGTGGCTGGTTACTAATAACGATAATATTTTCATCAGCTAATTCTTGGAAATATACTCTTATCATCCCCTCCATTAGTTTACATACTATTGGTGTTAGGCTGATGAGAGGTATCAACATGAATCTCAGCGTGAGAGCAATATACTCACCAGCCACGTTTTTAGGACCACCTTGCTAGTAACGGTTTGGACCTCCTTTTGCCGTCATTCTCTGTGGCATAGATACAACAAGGTGTTGGAAACGTTCCTCAGAGATCTCCCGTTCCACCACATCCCAAAGGTGCTCTATAGGATGAGATGTGGGGAGTGGGGCGGCCATTGGAGTGCAGTGACCTCATTGTCCAGTAGTGAGATGATTGGATGAGATGTGGTGAGTGTGGAGGCCATTGGAGTGCAGTGACCTCATTGTCAAGTGGTGAGATGATTGGATGAGATGTGGTGAGTGTGGAGGCCATTGGAGTGCAGTGATCTCAATGTCCAGCGGTGAGATGATTGGATGAGATGTGGGGAGTGTGGAGGCCATTGGAGTGCAGTGACCTCATTGTCAAGTGGTGAGATGATTGGATGAGATGTGGTGAGTGTGGAGGCCATTGGAGTGCAGTGATCTCATTGTCCAGCGGTGAGATGATTGGATGAGATGTGGGGAGTGTGGAGGCCATTGGAGTGCAGTGACCTCATTGTCCAGTGGTGAGATGATTGGATGAGATGTGGGGAGTGTGGAGGCCATTGCAGTACAGGGACCTCATTGTCCAGTGTTGAGATGATTGGATGAGATGTGGTGAGTGTGGAGGCCATTGGAGTACAGTGACCTCATTGTCCAGTGGTGAGATGATTGGATGGGATGGGTGAGTGTGGAGGCCATTGGAGTGCAGTGACCTCATTGTCCAGTGGTGAGATGATTGGATGAGATGTGGGGAGTGTGGAGGCCATTGGAGTGCAGGGACCTCATTGTCCAGTGGTGAGATGATTGGAGCTTTGTGACATGGTGCATTATCCTGCTGGAAGGAGCCATCAGAAGATGGGGACACTGTAGTCATAAAGGGATGGACATGGTCAGCAACAATACTCAGGTAGGCCGTGGGGTTTAAACGATGCTCAGTTGGTACTAAGGGGCCCAAAGTGTGCCAAGAAAATATCCCCCACACCATTACACCACCACCACCAGACTGAGCCGGTGATACAAGGCAGGATGGGTCCTTTCACCAAATTTTGACCCCACCATCTGAATGTCGCAGCTGAAATACAGACTCATCAGACCAGGCAACGTTTTTGCAACCTTCTATTGTCCAATTTTGTTGATCCTGTGCCAATTGTAGCCTCAGTTTCCTGTTCTTAGCTGACAGGAGTGGCACCCGGTGTGGTCTTCTGCTGCTGTAGCCCATCCGCTTCAAGGTTGGGTGTGTTGTGCGGTCAGAGATGGTATTCTGCATACCTTGGATTTAACGAGTATTTATTTGAGTTATTGTTGTCTTTCTATCATCTGGAACCAATCTGCCCATTCTCCTCTGACCTCTGACATCAACAAGGCATTTTCATCCACACAACTGCCACTCACTGGATATTTTCTCTTTTCCCTCCATTCTCTGTAAACCCGAGAGATGGTTGTGTGTGAAAATCCCAGAAATATCCAGACCAGCCGTCTGGCACCGACAACTACGCCACGTTCAAAGTCACTGAAATCCCCTTTCTTCTCCATTCTGATGCTTGGCTTGAACTTCAGCAAGTCGTCTTCCCCATGTCTAGATGCCTAAATGCATTGAGTTACTGTCATGTGGTTGGCTGATTAGCAAGTTGTGTTACCAAGCAATTGAACAGATGTACCTAACAAAGTGGCAAGTGACTGTATATATACAGTATATATATATATATATATATATATCAACAAAAACAGTAATCACTGCAATATATATATTTTAAAATATATATATATCTGCATATCAAAACGATTAAAGGATGCTATTAATTAAAGCAACTTGACAAGTAAAAAAAAAAAAAGTTTTTTCTTTTCTAAATACAATGTTTTCATTTAACCCCTTAGTAGCCCTTAGTTTACCCTTAATCGGCCCTAAATAACCCCTTCTTCCAATTCTCCCTTTAACTATTACCATCCTCTTTTTTTATTACCTCTATAATAGTAACCATTATTTCTTAAACTTTTTTTTTTCTTTTTTATTTGTTTTGTTTTTTTTTTTAGGTTCAATTTTTTGATAAAAACAAAATTGGAAACCTTTGCAATGCATTGTAGTAGAATGATCATTTTTAGTGCAATTTCTAAACTGGACAACTTATAGAATTTCATTTGCCAGGTCGGCATAAATGGACGTCCTCCCGTGATTGCGCTGCCTGTGCGCCCACTGCAGAGCATGGATGGCGCGCTTTGTGATCACTGTGTCCTTAGGACACAGCTGATCACAGATTGGGGTAAAGGGCCAATCAGAGCAGTCTTTTACCACCTGATCACCTGTGTCCAATGAGAGCTGATCGCGATGTAAACACATGCCGGTTATCGACATTCCTCTCCTCCTGCTGTCAGCAGGAGGAGAGGAAAGGACAGTCGATAACCAGCTTGTGTGAAAGGAGCATCTATGGTGATAATTAGGGCACTGATTATCAGTGCAGTCCCAACAGTGCCCAAAAGTGCTGCCTATCAGTGCTTACCAGTGCTGCCAATCAATGCCCATCAGTGACTCCTCATTAGTGTCACCTATCAGTGCTACCTATCAGTGCCCATCGGTGCCGCCTATCAATGCCTTTTAGTGCCACCTATCAGTGCCCATCAGTGCCTCCTCATCAGTGCCCATCGGTACAGCTTATCAGTGCCCACCAGTGTCACCTAACAGTGCCCATCAGTGCCACCTATCAATGCCTATCAGTGCCTCCTCATCAGTGCATCATCAGTGCCCATCAGTTCAGCTTATCAGTGCCCACCAGTGCCACCTATCAGTGCCCACCAGTGCCACCTATCAGTGCCCTTCAGGGCAGACCAGTAAAGGAGAAAAACACTTTGTTTGCAAAATTTTATAACAAACTAAAAAACCTTTTCTTTTTTTTCCATTTTCTGTCTTTTTCCATTTGTTTAGCAAAAAATAAAAAAAACCCCTAGTGATTAAATAACACCAAAAGAAAGCTCTAGATGTGTGAAAAAAATTCTAAAAATTTCATTTGGTTACAGTGTTGCATGACTGAGTAATTGTTATTCAAAATGTGACAGCGCTGAAAGTTGAAAATTGGCCTGGGCAGGAAGGGAGTATAAGGGCCTGGTATGGAAGTCGTTAAGCAACCTGACAAGTAAAAAAATATATATTATTTTTTTAAATAAAATTTGTCTGTTTACCAACTTATTAGCCCCCGGTTTACCATACTCAGCCCTAATTAACTCCTTCTTCCCCTTCTCCCTGCAACTATTATTTTTCTGCTTTTTTATTTCTATTTTATTAACCATAGGGGGCCGGTCCAGTTGGGGTGTACAGGGATAAGAGTGGATGGCCTTTCTTGGGGCGCTGGCTGGCCAGAGACCCAAACAAAGTCGGAATCGTCTTTGATCGGGTCTCGGATCTAGTAACGTAGAATTGACGCCATGACATCACTTACGGTTTACAGAAAACTTAAAAGCACCAAATGTAAAAAAAAAAATGACTGTATTCAAAAACAGTCAAACTTGCCAGTTTGAATACTTTTAAGTACAGAGGAGGGATTTGGGTTCTTATAGATCCCTCCATAAAGAGGACCTGTCACCGCCTATTACTGTCACAAGGGATCTTTACATTCCTTCTGACAGCAATTAAAAGTGATCAGAATTTTTTTTTCAAAGGGACAGTGTAAAAAAAAAAAAAAAAAAGAAATAAAATAAATAAGAAAAAAATAATTTTTTTAAAGCGCCCCATCCCTCCGAGCTCGCGCGCAGAAGCGAACGCATAAAACCACACATGTGAGGTATCGCCGCGATCGTTAGAGTGAGAGTAATCATTTTAGCACCAGACCTCCTCTGTAACTTAAAACTGGTAACCTGTAGAAATTTTTAAAGCGCCTAATGGAGATTTTTAAGTAACATAGTTTGTCGCCATTCCATGAGTGTGCGCGATTTTAAAGCATGACATGTGACTCGGTGTAACATCATCTTTCACATTATGCAAAAAAGAAATTGGGCTAACTTTACTGTTTTGTTTTTTTAATTCCTGAATGTGTATATTATCCCCCAAAAAAATGACTGCTGCGCAAATACAGTGTGTCATAAAATATTACAACAATCGCCATTTTATTTCCTAGGGTCTCTGCTAAATGTATATATAATGTTTGGGGGTTCTAAGTCATTTTCTAGCACAAAATATGGATTTTAACTTCTAAGCAACAAGTGTCAGAAAAAGGCTTAGGCATGAAGGGGTTACATTTTAATTTCAGCCTTTAAAAAAATACCAAAAAATACCTTCATTTTTGCCTTCCCATTGATGCCGATACATTTTACCAACATTATGCCAAAAGCTCCAGATAATCCTTCTGAGCAATAATTCTGGCACTAGACCTCCTCTGTAACTCTAAACAGATAACCTGTAGACATTTTTAAAGTGTCTCCTATGGAGGTTTTTAAGTAACGTAGTTTGTCGCCATTCCACAAGTGTGCGCAATTTTAAAGTGTTAGCTATCTATTTACTCGGCGTAACATCATCTTTCACAGTATACAAAAAAATTGGGCTAACTTTACTGTTTGTTTTTTTTTTTTTAATTATGAAAGTGGATTTTTTCCAAAAAAATTGCGTTTGAAAGACCGCTGCGCAAATACCGTGTAATGCAAAATATTGCAATCAGTACCATTTTATTCTCTAGGGTCTCTGCTAAAAATATATATACTGTATATTAATAATGTTTGGGGGTTCTTAGTCATTTTCTAGCAAAAAATACAGATTTTAACTTGAAAGCAACAAATGTCAGAAAAAGGCTTAGGCATGAAGGGGGTTACATTTTTATTTCAGCCTTTAAAAAAAAAAAAACACATGTGAGGTATCGCTGCGATTGTTAGAGCGAGAGCAATAATTCTGCCACTAGACCTCCTGTAAACTGGTAACCTGTAGAAATTTTTAAAGCGTTGCCTATGGAGATTTTTAAGTACCGTTGTTTGTCCTCATTCCATGACTGTGCACAATTTTTAACCCCTTCTGCCCCGGAAGGATTTCCCACCTTAGGACCAGAGCACTTTTTGCAATTCGGCACTGCGTCGCTTTAACTGACAATTGCACGGTCGTGAGGCGTTGTACCCAAACAAAATTTGCGTCCTTTTTTTCCCACAAATAGAGCTTTCTTTTGGTGGTATTTGGTCACCTCTGCCTCTTTTCTGATCGCCACTATAAACAAAAAAAGAGCAACAATTTTGCAAAAAAAAAAAACTGTTTTTCTTACTTTTTGCTAAAATAGAAATCCAAAGAAAATATATAAAAAAACATTTTCCTGGCGCCTCCATGGCAGCATACCTGTGATAGAGCGCCGCCTCGACTCCTCCCCCGGGATCAGTGAATAGTATAAATTAAAGATTTAGCCCTTCCCCCAACATTCTCCTTTTTTTCCTCATACCTCTTGAATCAGTGAAGAAGCAGCAGCAGTCCCTTCCGCCGGGTTCATCTTCTCCCATGCGCAGTCCCTGTCCTTGGACCACTCTTAGCACTGATAAGGCTGGGAAGCCCCTCTGTGGATCTTTTGGGGTAAGGCAGAGTTTCCTCACAGGAATGCAGTCTGCTGGGGATCAAACACATGAAGGCGGTGTTTAGGCTGAGGAATCAGCTTCTCCTCTTTTTCTTTTTTCTCTCCCCTTAGGTCCTGGAAGCCCCAAAATATCCGTTGTTTTCCTTTTGATCTATTTAAAAAAAAAAAAAAGTCCCCTTTAATTTTTTTTTTTTCATTGACAGCTAGGGCCGGGGGGGGGCGTCATTTTTGGCTTAGCATTCCGCTTTTTGGCTTTTTTTATTTTGTGCACAGGTTCTTTCCCCTTTAGGTTTTATTACATCTTTATTTATTTTTCCCCTTCTTTTTTGGGGGTGTTTTCCCCGGTCTTCTTGGTTCTCCGAGATTCGGCTGGGGGAGGCGGAGCTTCCTTGCGCGCTCGCGCAATCAGGAAGTGTGCGGTCCTGCGCTCCATGAGGCCCCCTGTTGGCGTGCATACGCAGTGCGGTAGTGAAGCAGTGAAGCGCCATCTTAGCTTAGGGAGCCTTTATACTGTTCGGTTCCCTAAGCCTGGCGGTGGGGGGGGGGGTTTAATTTGGGGGAGCACATATAAAGGTCTCTCTCTCTCTCTCTTTCTTCTGTCTCTCAGTGCTCACCAGGCTGTTTTCTCCGTCCAGGTTGGCCCCAGGCATCCTCTGCAGGCTGAATTGGCATCAGCTATTTCTTCTCTCTTTCGCTTTTTTCTCTCATTCTCTTAAAGGGGCCGGTACACTAATGATGTGTTCTGTTCTTTTTATGCCCTTTTCAGTTCCAGCTGATCCCTCAGCCCTCACGATAAGCCATTCATCTAAACTGCAGGGATATGCAATTAGCGGACCTCCAGATGTTGCAGGACTACAAATCCCATGAGGCATAGCAAGACTCTGACAGCCACAAGCATGACACCCAGAGGCAGAGGCATGATGGAATTTGTAGTTTTGCAACAGCTGGAGGTCCGCTAATTGCATATCCCTGAAGGAAAAGATCCACACAGATCTAAAAAGTAAGTTTAAAAAAAAAGAAGAGTACAATTTCAAACTGATTCATTTTCTGTTTCAGCCCTGTGCCTTCCAAGAGATCTAGGAAGTCGTCAAGGCATAGTGGCGATTATAGTCCGGATCGCAGGTCGCATTCTTCGCAACATAGATCATCTGAGAGATCAAGGTCCAGGAGGTCCTATTACTCCCCATAGCCTCCAGTCCGGCTAGCTGAAAAGAAATGTTGGGCATGTGGTGCAGTCCCTCGTCCAGACAAATTGGCCTGTAGGGGCTGCTTCAGAGACTATGCGGCCAATAGAGAGCTAAAAAGTCAAATGGTCAACCTCTTAAAGCAGACCATGAAGGAGTAATTTTCGGAACTGGCGTCTTTAATTCCTGAAAGACCAGCAGCTACAGATGGGGGGAGCATGAAACTGAGCCAAGCATCCCAGGTCCATCTGCAGTCAGTACCCCTCTTCCTGCCTCGGGGCGAGTGGCAAGGGACCAGCCTCCAGACGAGTCTGCTGCAGAATCCTCTGAGAGACGGGATCTTCAGGTTTTAATTTTCAGCTGGTCCATTCATTTATTCAGGCCATAAAGCAGGCCATTGGCTGGGAAGACCCAGTGGAGCCGCCATCCAAAGTGAGAGTTCACTTTCCGTTTCTCAAGAGAAAGCAGGGGGTGTTCCCGCTGATGGGAGAAATCCGAGAAATCATTCAGGACGAATGGAACAGGATAGATGAAAAGCTCTCTCTAGGCTGTCTCTCCAAGTTGTACCCCTTGGCAGACTCAGATGCCCAATCATTTAGCACAATGAAGGACGCCTACCTGCACATCCCTATTCTGCCTTCATTCCAGAAATATTTAAGATTCGCAGTAGGTCATGTCCACCTGCAATTTCAGGCACTTCCTTTCGGCCTGTGTACTCCCCCTTGAGTATTCACAAAGGTTCTAATTTCAGCTTTGGCTCCTCTAAGGGTGGAAGGTCTCAGGCTTTACCACTACCTGGACAACATTCTCTCATTGGCAGGCAACCCGACCCAACTCCTTAGCAAATCTAGGCTGGTTTCTAAACAAGGAGAAGAGCCAGTTGTCACCATCACAAACAAATGTTTTACCTTGGAGCACTGTTCGATACTCAGCAGGGCACAGTATCATTGCCCCGGCAGAAGGCCGGAGATCAGCCATGATAAAGGTCATGCAGAAATCACACTTAATGGTGTCACAGTGCCTGAGCCTGATAGGCGGGGTGTCATCGTGCATACCACTGGTCCCTTGGTCACATTGGCACCTGAGACACTTCCAAGTGGGATTCCTGACTCAGTGGAGGAGGCAGCATCTCTCCCAGAAGATATCGTTGTCCGCAGGTATGCGCAGGGGCCTCCACTGGTGGTACAGTATGTGGAACCTCTCGAGATCTCATGCATTGGGTTCCCTCACAATTACGACAGATGCAAGCAGGCACAAATGGGGTGCCCATTGCCAAGATATCAGGATATAGGGAGGATGGTCCTTTCATCCCAAGGGGATAGTATCCAATGTTCTGGAAATGAGAGCAGCCTTCCTAGCCTGAATTTCTTACAATACACATCAAGGGGAGCAGGACACTCTTGAGGGAGGTGGAACCAATAATGATCTGGGCAGAGAAGAATCTCCCAGACCTCAAAGCCATGTATCTTCCAGGGGAATTGAACAAGGGACAGTCTATCAAGGAGGTTCGCCAACAACAACGATGGTCTCTGCACCCTCAGGTATTTCACCAAATCATGAACCTCTGGGATCCCCCTCAAGTGAATCTCTTCACAACCTGGGAGAATTTGAAGCTCAGAGGTTCGTCTCTCTCCTTCCTCACCCACAGGTGGAGGGAGTGGACGCCCTTTCTTGTCCATGGAACTTTACGGTGGCATACGCCTTTCCTTCCTGCCCGCTGATCTCAAGGTTTCTGCTCAGACTCCTGAGGTAGCCAGTACAAATTCTGGCAGTTCTACCATACTGGCCGAGGAGGCCGTGGGTTCCCCCTAGCCATGCATCTCAGCATGGGTCCTCCCATCAGGATCCCAGCATTTCCACATCTACTAACACAAAGGGGGATATCACATCCAAACCCTCAGAAGCGGGATCTTCGGCTATGACGATTGAGAGGAGGAGGTTTCATTCATTAGGCTGCTCTCGGAATGTCATTTCTACACTTCTCAGTGCCAGAAAGCCTACAACGAACCCGATATATGCAAGAATCTGGGAAAGATTCTCTGCCTATGCCACTATAACGGCTTAAACCCATCTACTGCAGAGATTCTGGGTTTCCTACAGACAGGTCTTGATCTGGGCCTTGGCTTAGCAACATTGAAGGTTCAGGTTTCAACAATCTCTGCAGCAACCAATAAGAAGCGGGCGGAAGAACATCTAGTGACAAGATTTCTTAGAGGGGTCCTGAAGATAAGACCACCTCCCAGGCGCTCTTTTCCGAAATGGGATCTCCCACTGGTGCTAGAGGTTTTATCCATCCATCCTTTTTGCACCAACTGAGGAATCCTCAATTTGAACCCTAAAAGTGACTTTTTTGCTGGCCATTACTTTTAGCAGAAGGATCTCAGAGCTACACGCTCTAGGAATAGGAGACGAAAACCTCTCCTTTTTTCCAGACAGAGTGGAACTTCGCCCTATCAGGGGTTTTACACCAAACGTTGCTACTCCTGCCTACTTAATGGAGCTATGGTCCCAGTGTTTTCAGATTCAGACCTGGATTCCTGCCACGAATTAGATGTTGCCAGGGTCCTCAAGGGATATCTGGATACAAAGCTTTAGAATCTTGGAAAGGCTTCTTATTATTCTATGGGGAAGGAGCAGTGGCAAAGAGGCTTCCAGCCGAACCCTGGTTTCCTGAATTATGAAGATAATACAGAAGGCTTACAGCATAAGGAATATGGAACCACCTTCGCATCTGAATGCCCACTCAACTAGGGCAGTATCACCCTCATGGGCAGTAAGGGCAAACGTGTCTTTTGGGAACAGTCTGTAGGGCCGCAACCCGGTCTTCCCGGCACACATTGCTCAGGCATTATCACATCGGTCCAGGGGCTCTTACTCCAGCAGAGTTTGGAAGAAAGGCAATGCAGGCGGCTATGACAGTTTCCAAATAGATTTCTGTTTTCTTGCATTTATCCCACCCTTATATGCTAGTTATTTATCACAGGTATGCTGCCATGGAGGCTCCAGGAAAACGGAAAATTGTTTCATACTTACCGTAATTTTCCTTTCCTGGAGCCTATCCATGGCAGCATACGCCCCACCCTAGGTATTCTATATTATGAAGAATGTTGGGGGAAGGGCTATGTCTTTAATTTATGCTATTCACTGGTCCTGGGGGAGAAGTCGAGGCGGAGCTCTATCACAGGTATGTTGCCGTGGATAGGCGCCAGAAAAGGAAAATTACGGTAAGTATGAAACTATTTTCCTTTTTTTTTCATCGGTTTTGGCCGATTTATATTCTTCCTCATATTTTTGGTAAAAAAAAAATCGCAATCTGCGTTTATTGATTGGTTTGCGCAAAAGTTGCCTCATTTACGAATGATGAAAATTAATTTCAGGGGTTTTTATTTTTTTTTAATTTTTTGCTAGTAATGGCGGCGATCTGTGATTTTTAGCTTTTTTTCCCACAAATAGAGCTTTCTTTTGGTGGTATTTGATCACCGCTGCGTCATTTCTGATCCTAAACAAAAGAAGAGCAATAATTTTGCAAAAAAACTCAAATTTCTTACTTTTTGCTAAAATACAAATCCAAAAAAAAAAAAATATATAAAAAAACATTTTTTTCCATCGGTTTTGGCCAATTTAGATTCTTCCTCATATTTTTGGTAAAAACAAATCGCAATCGGAGTGTATTGATTGGTTTGCGCAAAAGTTGCCGCGTTTACGGATGATGAGAATTCATTTCTGGGGTTTTAATTTTTTACTAGAAATGTTGCCAATCTGCTATTTTTAGCGGTACTGCGATATTGGGGCGGACATGTTGGACCATTTTGACACTTTTTTGGGACCATTGGCATTCATACAGCGATCAGTGATATAAAAATGCACTGATTACTGTGTAAATGCCATTGGCAGTGAAGGGGTTAACCTGGAGGGGGCGCTCTAAGGGTTAACTGTGTTCCCTCAGTGTGTTCTAACTGTATGGGGGCTGGGCTGGCTGAGGTAGCGGAGTGATCACGGCTTCCATATACAGGAAGCCTGTAATCACAGCCCTTCCCCCTCCGTCAGAACGGAGATCTGTGTTTACTTACACAGACCGCCATTCTTTCACTGCGGGGGGGCCGTCGCGGGTAACCGGTGGAGATTGAGTCCACCCTACCCGCTCCCTGCCCCCCCCCCCGGAACACAGCGAGAGCGCGAGCGCGCCTCCGGCGGCGGGGCACGCACTCACAATACTCGTCATCGCGGCCGCCGTTAGGTGATGGCATTTCGCGACAACAAGCCACTTTGCCGCCATCACGCTGCGGCGGGCGGGTGGTCGGCAAGTGGTTAAAGTGTGACATGTTAGGTATCTATTTACTTGGCGGAACATCATCTTTTACATTATGCAAAAAAAATGGGCTAACTTTACTGTTTTTTTTTTTTTTTTAATTCATGGAAGTGTATTTTTTCCAAAAAAAAAAAAACTGCTTTTGAAAGACAAATATTGTGCGTCATAAAATATTGCAACAATTGCCAGTTTATTTTCTAGGGTCTCTGCTAAAAAAATAAATATAAAGATATATATATATATATATATATATATTTATAATGTTTGCGGGTACTTAGTAATTTTCTAGCAAAAAAATACGGATTTTATTTTTTTTGGCAACAAATGTCAGAAAAAGGCTTAGGCATAAAGGAGTTAAATTTTAATTTCAACCTTTAAAAAAAACACCAAAAAACACCTTAATTGTGGCCTTCCCATTGATACATTTTACCAAAATTATGCCAAAAGCTCCAGATAATCTTTTAAATTTTGAGGAAACATAAACTCTCATTTTCACCCATCTCCATCAGCCAGCTAGGATCCTGTGTTGTGCAACGCAGACACAACCTAAAGTTGCAGCTGTTTTGAGGCTTTCCGGCTATTTCCAGCACAACGCAAGGAAGCCGCGGCGCTGCGATATTTATGCCGGACTCCACGCCAAAATGCATAATGGTAATAATGTAATGAAATAATGACACGTTTGCCCACTTTTCACATCTGTATCAAACCGCTCCAGACGTCTGACGTGTTAAATATTGAGCGTTTATTTTGCAGCCGCGTCTCCCGGGACGAAACGTTATTTATTTATCTTTTTTTTTTTTTCCTTGAAATAGATGAACGAGCCTCGGAAGAGTTTCACACGACTGATTTATTTTGGCACTTGGCGTTCCGCAGCGTGCGAGGAGGAATCCACGTATCAATTAATTCCCAATCCAGGGATGCAGATTGTGACAGCCATCTGCCCGCACTTCACTTTCTTCTCTGGGTTCCGCGCGCTCCAAATTAAAGGTGACATTAAAAAAACGGGACGAAACCAACAGGAAATAAACAAAATTAACTGAATTTAGAGGAGAGGAGAAAAGTGTCGCTTTTCGCAAATAGGATGCAATGAGCATCATTGACACGCATCTCCCAACTGTGCCGGTATTCATGGCGTGATTTCCAGAGATGTGGTTAAACGCGGCTGGAAAGTCCCACGAGTTTCAATTAATCTCTACAGTCTGAGTTTTCCATTTACTTTCACTGAGGTGGGTGGAGTCAAGCATCTTACTGGTAATTAAAGTATGTTTTGGCTAGACATATACACTCGCCGGCCACTTTATTAGGTACACCTGTTCGACTGCTTGGTAACACAAATTGCTAATCGGCATAGGCGTGTGCAGGGGGTGTGCTGGGTGTGCCTGGGCACACCCTAATCACCACATGATCATTAGTATTATCGCTCTGTGTGCCGGGGGGAATGGGAAATATCTCCCTCTGACCAGTTCTTCCATTAATGAAGTGCTACCGTACTTCTCTTTCACTGTACCGGCCCTGTGTCTGTGTGTGTGTGTGTGTATATATATACACGCATATGTGTTTGAGCTTTGGGGTGCACACCCTAATGCAATAGGCTGCGCACGCCTATGCTAATCAGCCAATCACATGGCAGCAACTCAATGCATTTAGGCATCCAGACGTGGTGAAGACAACTTGCTAAAATTCAAACTGAGCATCAGAATGGGGAAGAAAAGGGGATTTCAGTGACTTTGAACGTGGCATAGTTGTTGGTGACAGACGGGCTGGTCTGAGTATTTCTGGGATTTTCAGGCATAATCAACACTCAGGTTTACAGAGAATGATGGGAAAAAGAGAAAATATCCAGTGAGCGGCAGTTGTGTGGAGGAAAATGCCAGAAGGAGAATAGGCAGACTGGTTCCAGAGGATAGAAAGGCAACAGTAAGTCAAATAACCACTCGTTACACCCAAGGTATGCAGAATACCATCTCTGAACGTGCAACACAACGAACCTTGAAGCAGATGGGCTACAGCAGCAGAAGAACACACCGGGTGTCAGCTAAGTACAGGAAACTGAGGGTACAATTGGCACAGGATCACCAACATTTGACAATAGAAGATTGGAAAAACGTTGCCTGGTCTGATGAGTCTGTATTTCAGCTGCGACATTCAGATGGTGGGGTCAGAATTTGGTGCATGGATCCATCCTGCCTTGTATCACCGGTTCAGGCTGGTGGTGGTGGTGTAATGGTGTGGGGGGTATTTTCTTGGCACACTTTGGGCTCCTTAGTACCAACTGAGCATCGTTTAATCACCATGGCTTACCTGAGTATTGTTGCTGACCATGTCCATCCCTTTATGTCTACAGTGTCCCCATCTTCTGATGGCTCCTTCCAGCAGGATAATGCACCGTGTCACAAAGCTCCAATCATCTCACCACTGGACAATGAGGTCACTGCACTCCAATGGCCTCCACACTCCCCACATCTCATCCAATAGAGCAGCTTTGGGATGTGGTGGAACGGGAGATTGGCATCATGGATGTGCAGCCGACAAATCTGCAGCCACTGCGTGATCTCTGAGGAACATTTTCAACACCTTGTTGTATCGATGCCACCAAGAATGAAGGCAAAAGGGGGTCCAATCCAGTACTAGCAAGGTGTACCTAATAAAGAGTGTATTGCCCTCACGCTGACATTCATGGTGAGATCTCATGTCAGCCTAACACCAATAGTATGTAAACCAATGGAGGGATGATAAGGGACTATATCCAAGAATTTGCTCATGAAAATATTATCGTTATTAGTAACAAGCATAGATTTATGAAAGAATCTTCTTGTTAAACCAACCCACTGACATGTGAGGAGGTAAGCTGTAATTTGGATAGGGGAAGGTATTTGGATGCGGGATACCTGGATTTTGCCAAAACATTTGATACAGTACCCCATGCTTAATTTTAGTGGCGGCTGGTGGGCATTTCAATTGGGGGGCGGCACTGCCAGTATCCCCCTCCCACCAGGGGTAGTTTGCAGCAATGACAGCACCTGTATCTCCCCCCCCTTCGCGCTGTTACTTACCTTTGGATGGAGGTGCGGGGAGTGGCTGGGAATGGCGGCCAAAGGTGCAGCCCGGAGGTCCAGGGAGCGGCAGCATGGAGTTCCGGGGAGCGGCGGCATGCAGGTCTAGGGAGCAACGGCATGGAGGTACGGGGAGTGGCGGAATGCAGGTGTGGGGAGTGGCGGCCTGGAGGTGCGGGAGTGGCGGCTCCGGTGTCCGTTCCTCCGTCTCCAACTGTTCTGTTCCTGTTCCTAAATGCCAGGCAACCAATAGGATCGCCTGATGCTTAGGCCAATCGGGAAACAGGTCTCACAGACCTGGCTCCTGATTGGAGGGGTAGAAGCGGAGGTGTGAAAATAGCGAAAATTCATTCTCACTCACTCTCTGCGCCCTAAGCCCACCTTATTTTGAAGCCTATTAGAGCCTTGGGCTCTAATTAGGTGCTTAAAAAAAAAAACACTCCCTACCACCTCTCGCCATTGGAATTCATGTGTCCGGTGCCCTGAAAGGGGCCGGGCACATGGATAGGGGGGAGGCGGCAGGTATGGGGGGGCCGCGCCATGTGCCCTTAATGCACGGGCCTCTACTGCTTAATTTGCAAAGTGAGGTCTGTTGGCATTGATGATATTGTATGTACCTGGGTAGAAACCTGGTTGCAGGAGTCCAAAGGGTGGTGATGAATAAGAATGGTCTGGAGTTGTAAACAGGGTACCCCAAGGATCTGTCCTGGGACCAGTCCTGTTTAACGTTCTTCATAAATTATATAGAGCAGAGTAGAGGTTGGGATAACCACTTCAGCTCCGGAAGGTTTCGCCCCCTCCATGGCCAGAGCATTTTTAGCTATTCAGCACTGTGCTACTTTAACCACTTGCCGACCGCCGACCAGCGTCTGACGGCAGCAAAGTGGCTCGATATCGCAAACCGCCGTCACCTGACGGCGGCTGCGATATCACTCACTGTGAGCGCGCGCGCACCCACTGCATTGGGGGGGGGCCAGGGAGCGGGTAGGGCGGACTCGATCGCCGCCGGCTACCCGCGTTGCTTCCCCCCCCCGGTAAAAGAACGGAGGTCCATGTATGTAAACATGGATCTGCGTTCTGTTGAAGGGAGAAGGGCGATGATCACAGCCTTCCTCTATATGGAAGCCGTGATCATCCCCTTTCCCCAACCAGGGCAGCCCCCATACAGTTAGAACACACCCAGGGAACACAGTTAACCCTTAGAGCGCCCCCTGCAGGTTAACCCCTGCACTGCCAGTGGCATTTACACAGTAATCAGTGCATTTTTATAGCACTGATCACTGTATAAATGCCAATGGTCCCAAAAAAGTGTCAAAATGGTCCGATATGTCTGCCGCAATATCGCAGTCCCACTATAAATCGCAGATCGGCAACATTTCTAGTAAAAAATAAAATAAAAAAACCCCAGAAATGAATTCTCATCATCTGTAAACGCGGCAACTTTTGCGCAAACCAATCAATAAACGCTGATTGCAATTTTTTTAACCAAAAATATGAGGAAGAATATAAATCGGCCAAAACCGATGGAAAAAAATGTTTTTTTATATTTTTTTTTTTGGATTTGTATTTTAGCAAAAAGTAAGAAATTTGGGTTTTTTTGCAAAATGGTCGCTCTTCTTTTGTTTATAGCGGCGATCAGAAATGACGCAGAGGGGATCAAATACCACCAAAAGAAAGCTCTAATTTTTTTTGGGTACAACGTTGCACGGCCGCGCAATTGTCAGTTAAAGCGACGCAGCACCGAATCGCAAAAAGCACTCTATCATTTTTTTAAACACATATAGAACTTGCTTTGGGTGGTATTTGATCACCACTGCTTTTTTTTTTTATTATATAAATGACAAAAAACAAAAATTAAAAAAAAAAACAATATTTTTTGCTTTCTATCATAAAACATATCCAATAAAATCAAATGTTGTCATAAATGTAGGCCAAAATGTATTCTGCTACATGTCTTTGATAAAAGAAAAATCCCAATAAGTGTACAGTGGAACCTTGGATTATGAGCATAATCCGTTCCAGGAGAATGCTGGTAATTCAAATCACTTGAATATCAAAGCATGTTTACCCACAGGAAACAATGGACACTCAGATAATTCGTTCCACAGTGACTGCTGGTCAATGCAGTACTGTATGTGGCCAGAGGTCCGGGGGCGCTAGTGTATGCAATACCGTATGTGGCCAGAGGTGTGATGGCGCTGGTGAGGCTTGGAGATGTTCGAAAACATTCGGAAACACTCGGGAACTGTTTATACTTTCGGTATTTCTGAGTATTTCCGAGTTCTTCCGAGTGTCTCTGAGCATCACCAGCGCCCCCCGCACCTCTGGCCACATGCACAGAGGCTTAATCCTGCGAGACAGCGCTATCAAACCGATTCAGGATTTTTTAAAAAAAAACTGCTCGTATTGCGAAACGCTCGTTAACCGCATTGCTCACAATCCGAGGTTCCCCTGTACAGGGTGGGCCATTTATATGGATACACCTTAATAAAATGGGAATGGTTGGTGATATTAACTTCCTGTTTGTGGCACATTAGTATATGTGAGGGGGGAAACTTTTCAAGATAGGTGGTGACCATGGCGGCCATTTTGAAGTCGGCCATTTTGAATCAAACTTTTGTTTTTTCAATAGGAAGAGGGTCATGTGACACATCAAACTTATTGGGAATTTCACAAGAGAAACAATGGTGTGCTTGGTTTTAATGTAACTTTATTCTTTCATGAGTTACTTACAAGTTTCTGTCCACTTTTAAAATGTGTTCAATGCGCTGCCCATTGTGTTGGATTGTCAATGCAACCCTCTTCTCCCACTCTTCACACACTGATAGCAACACCGCAGGAGAAATGCTAGCACAGGCTTCCAGTATCCGTAGTTTCAGGTGCTGCACATCTCGTATCTTCACAGCATAGACAATTGCCTTCAGATGACCCCAAAGATAAAAGTCTAAGGGGGTCAGATCGGGAGACCTTGGGGGCCATTCAACTGGCCCACGACGACCAACCCCCTTTCCAGGAAACTGTTCATCTAGGAATGCTCGGACCTGACACCCATAATGTGGTGGTGCGCCATCTTGCTGGAACTATGATGTCGGTGATAGGGAATTGCTGGCCATCAAGTCGGCTTTGGAAGAATGACGGTACCTCCTGGAAGGAGCAGCTCACCCGGTATTGGTTTTTACTGACCATAAAAACCATATGCTGTGAAGATACGAGATGGGCAGCACCTGAAATTACGGATACTGAAAGCCTGTGCTAGGATTTCTCCTGTGGTGTTGCTATCAGTGTGGGAAGAGTGGGAGAAGAGGGTTGCATTGACAATCTAACACAATGGGCAGCACATTGAACACATTTTATAAGTGGTCAGAAACTTGTAAATAACTCATGAAAGAATAAAATTACGCTAAAACCAAGCACACCATTGTTTTTCTTGTGAAATTCCCAATAAGTTTGATGTGTCACATGACCCTCTTCCAATTGAAAAAACAATAGTTGGATTCAAAATGGCCGACTTCAAAATGGCCGCCATGGTCACCACCCATCTTGAAAAGTTTCCCCCCTCACATATACTAATGTGCCACAAACAGGAAGTTAATATCACCAACCATTCTCATTTTATTAAGGTGTATCCATATAAATGGCCCACCCTGTATATTAATTGGCTTATGTGAAAGTTATAGTGTCTACAAACTATGGTATAAATGTTTGAAAATGAATGAATCCTGATGTACTGACGGCCGATCCCATTCCTTGAAGCCTGAAAATGCCAGGGCAGTAGAAATACCACCAAGTGATCCCTATTTGGAAAGTAGACAGTCTAAGGTATTTAGTAAGAGGCATGGCGAGTTTTTTGAAGTTGTAGATTCTTGTCCAAATATTTTGGAAAAATTAAGAAATTAAATAAAATTTGTATTTTTTACATTTTTTTTTACATACTATCACCGGTGCAGAACAGCGTCATCATAGGACTGGTGTGGCGGTGACCAGGGACACTGATTGGTGACGGTATGTTTAACCACTTCAGCCCCGGAAGGATTTCCCAGGTTAGGACCAGAGCACTTTTTGCGATTCAGCACTGCGTCGCTTTAACTGACAATTGCGTGGTCGTGCGACGTTGTACCCAAACAAAATTTGCGTCCATTTTCCCTACAAATAGAGCTTTATTTTGGTGGTATTTGATCTCCTCTGCGTCACTTCTGATCACCGCTATAAACAAAAAAAGAGCGACAATTTTGAACAAAAAAACAATATTTCTTACTTTTTGCTAAAATACAAATCCAAAAAAAAATATACAAAAACAAATTTATTCATCAGTTTTGGCCGATTTATATTCTTCCTCATATTTGTGGTAAAAAAATTGCGAACAGCGTTTATTGATTGGTTTGCGCAAAAGTTGCCATGAGAATTAATTTATGTCGCTTTTACTATTTTTTTTCCACTAGTAATGGCGGAGATCTGCGATTTTTAGTGGTACTGCGATATTGCAGCGGACATGTCGGACATTTTTGACACTTTTTTGGGACCAATGACATTTATACAGCGATCAGAAATGTAAATATCCACTGATTACTGTATAAATGTCATTGTCAGTAAAGGGGTTAACCTGCAGGGGGCAGTGAAGGGGTTAACTGTGTTCCCTAGGCGTGTTCTAACTGTGAAGGGGCTGGGCTGCCAGGGGCACCAGAGATCTAACTGATCCCAGTGACAGGGATCAGTAGATTTCTTACATACCGCCTGACAGAGAGGGGAACCGCCGTGTTTACATTGGCAATTCCCCGTTTTTCTTCTCTGCCAGGCAAACGCGGGTAGCCGGCGGGCATCGAGTCCACCCGACCCGCGGCAACACTGCTGGAGAGTGCAGCAGGCATGAGAGCGCACCGCCGGTGGCGCACTCCCGCCCGCTAGCCACGCACAAGCGAGCTGTCGTTTATAAACGGCGATTCGCGCTACAGTGCCACTCTGCATCAGTAAATGTATGCGAGCCGGTCGGGAACCAGTTAAAAATATATATATATTTTTAATTTTTTTATTTTTTTCAATTGTTTTACTATTTTTTTTACATACGCCATAGTAACATTGTACTGCTCTGAGGGGGAGATCAGGGATTTTTTTTCCCTTTTTTCTTACACTTTGTATGTTGTTACAATGATGATCATTGTAACAGCAACGTTTTCAACCGTCATGAATGGGTTACATTTATGACAGCTGTGATTGCTAGCTCTGTGATTGGCTACAGCTAATCACCTGGTACAGGGTGCTGTGATTGAGCCAGGTACCAAGTGATAGCTGTGGCCAATCACAGCATAGGAAACACAGCTGTTATGAATGAATTGATTAATAACAGCTTTGTTAACATTGCGATCATGTGACTGCATAGCGATCATGTGATCACCGGGTCACGGGTACGCTGCGTACCCTTAACCCGGAGCAGGCTGGGTCACATACAGTACATATATATGTGATACAGCCTGCCTGTGCCAGCCACTGACAGTAAAAGTACTGTGGGCCGTTGGCAAGTGGTTCAATTATTAGTATTACTTATATTATTATTAAACTATTGTTTAAATTCAAATGATTAAATTTAAACATCAAATTCAAAACGATTCAGTCTCTTAAGGTCTCTCGAGAAGACACGCGGCTCCTCAATGAAGTTGGGCAGGAAGCGATTTACCCTTAACCACTTCCTTACTGGGCACTTAAACCCCCCTCCTGCCCGGACCAATTTTCAGTTTTCAGCGATGTCGCTCTTTGAATGACAATTGCGTGGTCGTGCGGCATTGTACCCAAACAAAATTGGCATCCTTTTTTTTCCCACAAATAGAGCTTTCTTTTGGTGGTATTTGATCGCCTCTGCGTCATTTCTGATCGCCGCTATAAACAAAAAAAGAGCAACAATTTTGAAAAAAAAAACAATATTTTTTACTTTTTGCTATAATAAATATCCAAAAATAAAATATAAAAAAACAAATTTATTCATCAGTTTTGGATTTATATTCTTCCTCATATTTTTGGTTAAAAAAATCGCAATCGGCGTTTATTGATTGGGTTGCGCAAAAGTTATAGCGCCTACAAACTATGGACATTGATTTATGGCGTTTTTATTACTTTTTTTTTTTTTTACTGGTAATGGCGGCGATCTGCAATTTTTATCTGTACTGCGATATCGGGGCGGACATGTCGGACGTTTTTGACACTTTTTTGGGACCAATGACATTTATACAGCGATCAGAAATTTAAATATCCACTGATTACTGTATAAATGTCATTGGCAGGGAAGGGGTTAACCAGCAGGGGGCAGTGAAGGGGTTAACAATGTTCCCTGGGTGTGTTCTAACTGTGGGGGGGTGGGGTTGACAGGGGCATGACAGATCTAACTGATCCCAGTGACAGGGATCAGTAGATCTGCTTGTCCCCCTGTCACAGAATGGGGAACCGCCGTGTTTACTTCGGCGGTTCCCCGTTCCTCCTCTCTGTAAGGAGATCGTGGGTCTCCAGCGGACATTGGGTCCGCCCGACCCATGGGCACGCTCCCGCAGCGTGCAGCGGCACGTGCACGCGCCGCTCGCTCCCGCGGGAGCGCGCGCAGCACGAGCCAAATGGGAGGACGTCAATAGACGTCCTCCCGGCATTTTAGAGCCCCGCTGTAGCCGTCATTCGGCTATAGCGGCGGCGCAAGGAGGTTAAACTGTGAAAGGGGTTCTTTACTGTCAGAGCAATAAGGATGTGGAACTTCCTTCCACAGTTGGTGGTGTCAAAAGGAAGTGTAGATAATTTAAAAAAAAAATTG
>BLSH010085618.1:901260-913236 GCA_018402905.1 Glandirana rugosa | reverse complement strand
CCTGGGAGGGACAGATTATTGTTCTAAAATCATCTCATCATAGTGCTACAGGGAGAGGTCCCTGCTGCTCCTGTGAGGGACAGATTATTGTTCTAAAATCATATCATACTGCTATAGGGAGAGGTTGCTGCTGCTCCTGGGAGGGACAGATTATTGTTCTAAAATCATCTCATCATTGTGCTACAGGGAGAAGTTCCTGCCGCTCCTGTGAGGGACAGATTATTGTTCTAAAATCATATCATACTGCTATAGGGAGAGGTTCCTGCTGCTCCTGTGAGGGACAGATTATTGTTCTAAAATCATCTCATACTGGTGTAGGCAGAGGTTCCTGCAGCTGGTGTGAGCGGTGCATTTCATGCACAAAAATAAAAAGTGCGTCTTCGTTGCTGTTTTCTAAAAAAAAAAAGAATGTATTATTTTTTTTTGTATTAATAAATAGTGCTACATAGTACATTTGCGTCCAGAATGAGGAGAGCGTCAAATAAGGGACGTGGTCGTAGTGCTGCTGGTGTTGGTATTGTTGGTGAAGTTCCTGTTGCAAGGAGAGGACGTGGTCGATTCGTGCCAGCTAGACGCACAAGTGAAACACCTTCCTCAGGTGCGAGTAGCCGACAGAACCTTCAACGTAATATGGTAGGCCTGAATGCCGCTCAACGAATGGTGAGGCTAGAACAAGTAGAGGCGCTAATAGATTGGGTGGCTGACAATGCTTCCAGTTCCTTCACATTGTCTCCCACCCGGTCCCTTGATGAAAGCTCAGAGTTGGCACCTGAACGCCATGGCCATCTGTCTTTCACCTCAGCCCCTTGTAAATCAGCCAAGCAGTCTGAACCCCAAGTCATGCAGCAGTCTCTTATGCTTTTTGATGACTCTCCTGGTGTGCTTTCCGTGGGCCATCCACATAGCCCTGCCACAGAAGTGGAAGACATTGAGTGCACCGATGCCCAACCACTTCTGTTCCAGGATGAGGACATGGAAACACCACCGCAGCACGTCTCTGATAATGACGAAACACAGGTGCCAACTACTGCGGCTTTCCACAGTGTGCAGACTGACAAGGAGGGCAGTGGTGAAGAGTGGGTGGAAGATGATGTGGAGGATGATGAGGTCCTAGACCCCAGATGGAATGAAGGTCATGCGAGTGACATGTGCAGTTTGGAGGAAGAGGTGGTGGTCGCACAGAGGCACCAGCACAGCAAAAGAGGAAGCAGGTTGAAAAAGCGGAGCGACCGTCCCCTAGACAGTATGCCTGCTACTACCCACCGCACCCAGGGACCTAGCACACCAAAGGCAGCTCAAAGGCGTTCCCCGACGTGGCAGTTCTTCAGACAATGTGCTGATGACAAGACACGAGTGGTTTGCACGCTGTGCAATGAGAGCCTGAAGCGAGGCATAAATGTTCTAAACCTGAGCACAACCTGCATGACCAGGCATCTATATTCAAAGCACGAGCTGCAGTGTAATAAGTACCTCAAAAGCCAAGAAAGGTCTCGGCCTCCTCCTGCTTCCTCTTATGCTGCTGCCTCGGCCTCTTCCTCCACCTCTACAGTGCCAGTGTCACCTGCCACCCAGCAAACAGACGATGTGACAGCAACGCCACCATGTCCGCCATTGTTCCCAAGCATTTCCACACAGTCCCATTGAAGCTTACAGCTCTCCATCTCCCATACACTGGAGAGAAAGAGGAAGTACCCCCCTACCCACCCGCGATCCCTGGCCCTGAATGCCAGCATTTCAAAATTCCTGGCCTTTGAAATGCTGTCATTTCGTCTGGTGGACACGGACAGTTTAAAAAACCTGATGGCGGTGGCTGTCCCACAGTACATTGTTCCCAGCTGCCACTACTTTTCCAGGCGAGCCATTCCTTCCCTGCACAAACAAGTCGGGGACAAGATCAAGTGTGCACTGCGCAACGCCATCTGTGGCAAGGTCCACATAACCACTGATACGTGGACCAGTAAGCACGGGCAGGGACGCTATATCTCGCTAACTGCACACTGGGCAAATGTAGTGGCGGGTGGGCCTGAGGTGGCTAGCCATTTGGCGCATGTCCTTCCGCCACCGAGGATTGCAGGGCATTTCTCTTTGCTTCCTGTTGCCTCCTCCTCCTACTGCGCTTCCTCCTCCTCTACCACCTCCTCATCCGCTCAGCGTAACACCTTCACCACCAACTTCAGCACATCCAGGGGGAAACGACAGCAGGCTGTTTTAAAACTGATATGTTTGGGGGATAAACCCCACACTACGCAGCAGCTGTGGACGGGCATTGAACAACAGACCGATGAGTGGTTGTTGCCACTGAGCCTCAAGCCCGGCCTGGTGGTGTGCGATAATTGGCAAAATCTCGTAGCAGCTCTGGGCCTAGCGGGTTTGACGCACATCCCTTGCCTGGCGCATGTGCTGAATTTGGTGGTGCAGAAATTTCTAAAAAACTACCCAGGTATGTCAGAGCTGCTGCAGAAAGTGTGGGCCATCTGTGCGCGCTTTCGGCGTTCTCACCCTGCTGCTGCTTGCCTGTCTGCGCTGCAGCGGAATTTCGGCCTTCCCGCTCACCGCCTCCTATGCGACGTGCCCACAAGGTGGAACTCCACCTTGCACATGCTGGAGAGGCTGTGCGAGCAGCAGCAGGCAATAGTGGAGTTTCAGCTGCAGCACGCACGGGTCAGTCGCTCTGCGGAACAGCACCACTTCACCACCAACGAGTGGGCCTCCATGCGCGACATGTGTACCATATTGCGGTGTTTTGAGTACTCCACCAACATGGCCAGTGCCGATGACGTTGTTCTCAGCATTACTATCCCACTTCTATGTCTCCTTGAAAAAACACTTTGGGCGATGATGGAAGAGGATGTGGCACAGGAGGAAGAGGGGTCATTTTCACGGTTATCAGGCAGTCATTCACAAGTGGCTCGGAGGGTGGGTTCCTGCACCAGCATAGGCCAGGTAAAACATTTTCAAGCCAGGGCACAGTTCCGGAGGATGAGGAGGATGAGGATGATGAGGAGGAGGAACCATGTTCATAGCAGGCTGGCACCCAATGCAGCTCCTGGGCATCACTGGAGCGTGGCTGGGGGGCTACAGAGGACACAGATGATACACCTCCCACAGAGGACAGCTTGCCTTTGCCTCTGGGCAGCCTGGCACACATGAGCGACTACATGCTGCAGTGCCTGCTCAATGACAATCGAGTTGCCAACATTGTAACTTGTGCTGATTACTGGGTGGCCACCCTGCTGGATCCCCGTTACAAGGACAACATGCCATCCTTAATTCCCTCACTGGAGCGTGATTGGATGTTGCGTGACTACAAGCGCACGCTGGTAGACGTGCTGCTGAGGGCATTCCCAAATGACACAGGGGGCTCAGTGGAAGCACAAGGCAAAGGCGGAGGAGGAGGAAGAGGTCACCAACGCAGCTGTGGCACCGCCAGCACCTCAGAAGGCAGGGTTAGCATGGCCGAAATGTGGAAAAGCTTTGTCAGCAGCATGCCGCAACAAACAGCACCACCAGCTAATAGGCAACGTCTTAGCAGGAGGCAGTATTTCAGCAACATGGTGGAAAAGTATGTGTGCACACGCCTACACGTACTGACTGATGGGTCTGCCCCATTCAACTTCTGGGTCTCCAAATTAGGCACATGGTCTGAGCTTGCCCTTTATGCCTTGGAGGTGCTGGCCTTTAGCATGGCAGGGAGCGTTATCACAGACAAGCGCAGGCGCCTGTGCACAGCCAACATGGACAAGCTAACATTTATTAAAATGAACCAGGCATGGATCCCACAAGACTTGTCTGTACCTTGTGCAGAATAGACATTTAGACCGACCTCACACAGCCATTGGTATACTTGTTTTTTTTAACATATTTTGGGGGCTACCCTAATTAGAGAAAAAAAAAACAAACAAACAAAAAACAGTGTTGGCTACCTCCTCCTCCTCCTCCTCCTCTTCCTCCACCGCCACTTCCACCTACACTGCTACGGTCACGGCCTACTTAACCTCCTACTCCACATCCACCTCCTCCTCCATTTTTTTTTATGTGATTTTAAGTTATTTTCCTATCCACATATGTTTGCAGGGCACTTGTCCTACTCTTACCCCAATTTTGCTTCCTTTTTCAGCCCTCTAGCCCTTTCCAGGACTTTTTTACAGCCATTTTTGTGCCCAAAAGTTCGGGTCACCATTGACTTCAATTGATTTCGGGGTCCGGGGTCAAGTTCAGGTCAAGTTCGGTACCGAACCCGAACTTTTTCGCGAAGTTCGGCCAAACCCAAAGAACCTGAACATCCAGGTGTCCACTCAACTGTATTTATTATATTTTATTGTCTCCCGTCTTTACCACCTGTGGAAATAAGGAAAAGAGGGTGTGATGGGAAATCTGAGAAATGTCACAAATACAAACATAAGAGAAAGAAACCCTCCAAAAAAAGGAACTTTAACCACTTCCCTACCGCCTTATTCAGAATGATGGCCGGGAAGTGGTTCAGTTATCTTTACTGGGCGTCATATGATGTCCTCAGGATAACATGCCGGTAGCACGAAAAGTACGAAAAGTAGTACAGTACAACTTTTCAAAAATTGTGTCCTGCTGAGTTACATTGATGTGAATGGACACCATTGAAAACAATGTGATTTCCATAGCCAATAGATTTTGTGCACCTCAAAAGTGTCAATGAGCCTTAACCTGTTGCCACCCCATGCTGTAGCCATCATTCGGTTTCCTTTGCCGGGAGGGCGTCTATTGACTTCCTCCCATAATCATGCTTCCTGCATGTCGCCTTCGGCATGCAGGCAGTGCACTCTGTGATCGCCAGGACTCAGCTGATCACAGATCGGGATAAAGGGCCAATCACAGCGGCCCTTTACCACGTGATCAGCTGTGTCCAATGACAGCTGACCATGGATGTCAACACAAGCCGGTTATCTGCTTTTTTCTCCTCCCGCTGTCAGCCAATCAGTGCCCATCAATGCTGCCAATCAGTGCCCACCAGTGCTGCCAATCAGTGCTCATCAATGCTGCCTATCAGTGCCCATGAGTGCCACCTATCAGTGCCCATCAGTGCCACCTATCAGTGCAGCCTCATCAGCGAAAATGAGAAAAATGACCTGCTTGCAAAATTTTATAACAAATTACAAAAATGTTTTTTTTTTTAACTTTCAGTCTTTATTCGTTTGTTTAGCAAAAAATATAAAAACCCAGTGATGATTAAATACCACCAAAAGAAAGTTCTATCTGCCTGAAACAAATGATAAAATGTCATATGGGTACAGTGTTGCATGACCGCGCAATTGTCATTCAAAGTGTGACAGTGGTGAAAGCTGAAAATTGGCCTGGGCAGGAAGGGGGTAAACGTGCCCAGTAGGTAAGTGGTTAAAGGGATTGAAACTTTCATACATACCTACTCTGTGTAATGGTTTTGCACAGAGCAGCCCCGATTTGCCTGTTCTCTGGTTCCCCGCCGATGCTCCCGACTGACTCCTCCCCCTTCAGATTGCCCCCATAGCAAGCCGCTTGTTATGGGGCACTCGTGATTGCTTGCTCCTGAACCCCACTCTTTGCCCCTGCTATCTTCTCACTGGCTGTGATTGACAGCAGTAGGAGCTAATGGGCTAGAAGGATGAGAGCTGAGAAAGCCCTGTGCACATTACTGGGCAGAGATCAGGCTCAGATAAGTGTAAGGGGGGGGGGGGGGGGCAGCACACTGAAGGTTTTTTTTACCTTAATTCAGAGAATGCCTTAAGAGAAAAAAAACCTTCAGCTTTAGAACCACTCTTCAAGTACAACAAATCTCCAAATAAGTTGGTACAAGAAGAAGAAAATACTATGAAGTAACAATATCTCAATAAATGTTTTTATGTCCAGAACAAATGTATTAAGATCTGCTCCACCAGAGGTTTGCCAAATCAGACTATTTCATTGTTATTTCTATTTCTTTTTCTGTTACTTTTATCATTTATTATTATTTTTAAAGAGATAACTGTCCTTCCCTAGAAGTGATCTAGATCCCATATTCTCCTGGGCTCCTACCTAGGAATGGAAGATAATTATTTAACACATTGACAGGTAGTAAGCTTCTTTATGGAGCTCGCCTCTCCTACATCTGGACAGTTAATGTACGATCGGACTTATGTGAAGCAGAAGACTCGCATGTTATAAGGCTCTTAACCTTTTACTTCTTCACAGGTGCTGTAATCCCTCCCAAGGAAGCTAATCTGGTTTTCTATGAAGGTCCATCCCAAGAAGCTGACCCTGAAAGACATTTCTACAGGTATATGCCTGATATCACTACATTATCTTGTAAGTGGCCATTTGTTTTTATAATGTATACTTAGATGCGCCCTCTGCTGTCCTTATCTGGAGTTCAACTTTACGTTCATATGTAATGAAAATATGAAAATCTGTACAGAAGAATTCAGGAGCCAAAGACAGCTAATTAGAGAAAGTTACAGAGATATTACAGGTGCATACTATGAATGCTGATGTCTGCACCTTGATCAACCGCATATCATTCCATCAGAGACGTGCAGCTACTGGAGGCGGCTACATGATACCTGGTGAGCCCAGAGCTCAACAACTATGACACACATAGTTTTATGGCCAAGAAATTGGTGTAATCTATAGGAATGAATAACTGTAAGTAAATATATCTTACATGAAGAATCACACACAACAAAGTACAGCAAAGTGTATGTACAACCTTGGTAAAGTCAAGTGCCCTAATAAGCATTTTAAGGTCTATTATGGAATAATAAGGTTAGGTTACTGCTAAATGCATCATTCAATGAAAACGAAGAAATAAAGGACTTGATCATTACTTTAGTGGATAGGGTTCAGATATGTGTTAGCAGGAGCAGGCAAGTCCACCAGAGGACTGGAGGATCCTTTGGTGAGCCCCAAGAATGTAGGGCAAACACATCATTAAAACCAATGAGTTGGGACTTATGATGACCCCCACTCTTCAGTTTTAATTACGTTTTTGCTCTACAGTTACATCATCGCACAATTGTGATTGACAGCACGCTAGGCTGTCAATTAGAGCCTAGGCTGCCAATTACAGAACCTGGCCTGTCCCTCTGTGATCGCAGCTCAATCATCTCCATGATGATGCTGCTAAAAGGGCCCAAGCTGACATCTCCCTAGGTTACCAAAAATGAAGCCTTGCGCAAAATACCTCCCTGATGTCAGTAAACGCTGACAGCGACAGAGGAAGCCTGTATGCAGACACACCTGCTCATATGGTGCTGCTAATGGAAAAAAAAACAAAGTTAAGGATACTATATTGCAGCCAAATAAGGAATTACAAGGCCTCCAGTGTGCTCTTACAAGTTTTTCACCAATAGTAAGAAGCTTGATCGTTTATGTGTATTTAAGGATCTGCTACTATCTACTGTCTGTATTTGTAAGTGGCTGTGCTGCTAATGACAAAGAGTTACTTATGTACATCACTTTCTGTCTCTGTGTTGCTGGGTTAGAAACCCCAGAGGAGGCGAAGTAAATAGTGGGGAGAGGGTGTGAGACCACATGTCCTACTAGAAAGGAGCTGCTACTCATCAAGACCAGAACCAAGGATTATTAAGCGAGTGTTAATATGTTTAATAGTTTGCTAATTTTGCCCGTAGCTTCTGAGTTTATCTGATCTGAGGTCTGAAGGTGCATGAATTCTGCACCACTAGCTGCAGCCGGCATCTCCAGTCAGGTATGAAAGTTCAAGAAACACGACGATTGTAGCACAAGAAGCTAATTTATTGTTAAAATTTAGAAATAGATGTTATTTACTGAGTCTGAGCAATAAATCAGCTCATTGTGCTGCCGGGGATTTTAATATGTACCCATAGTGTGTATTAGAGAAGTGCACTACAGCAAGAGCACCTCTACATTTAAAAGCCTGTCTACATCCATACCAACAGTGATCTGAGATCTGATGAAAGTTTTATTGCTATATGTTTGTACATTACTAGTACTTTGCGTGCTACAAGGATTTTGAGGATTCTGAGGCCTGATGTTGGATATATATATATATATATATATATATATATACATTATCTCACAAAAGTGAGTACACCCCTCACATTTTTGTAAATATTTTATTGCTGCATGAGTGCTGCCGGCACAGGGGAGCTACAGTTCATTGAGGGAACCATAAAAGCCAACATCTACTGTGACATACTGAAGCAGAGTATGATTCCCTCCCTTCAGAGACTGGGCTACAGGGCAATATTCCAACATGATAACGACCCCAAACACACCTCCAAAATGACAAATGCCTTGCTAAAGAATCTGAGAGTAAAGGTGATGAACTGGCCAAGCATGTCTCCAGACCTAAACCCTATTGAACATCTGTGGGACATCCTCAAATGGAAGGTGGAGGAGCGCAAGGTCTCTAACATCCACCGGCTCTGTGATGTCATCATGGTGTGGAAGAGGACTCCAGAGGCAACCTGTGAAGCTCTGGTGAACCCCCTGCCCCAGAGGGTTAATGCAGTACTGGAAAACAATGGAGGCCAAACAAAATATTGACACTTTGGGTCCAATTTGAACATTGTCACTTAGGGGTGTACTCACTTTTGTTGCCAGTGGTTTAGACATTAATGGCTGTGTGTTGAGTTATTTTGAGGGGGCAGCAAATTTACACTGTTATACTCACTACTTTACATTGTAGCAAAGTGTCATTTCTTCAGTGTTGTCGCATGAAAAGATAGAATAAAATATTTTCAAAAATGTGAGGGGTGTACTCACTTTTGTGAGATACTGTACATATATAATACTGTATTTTTTTTTAAATGTGTTAAAGTATTTGTTGAGTACAAGGACAGTGTTAAATGTGTAAAGTGTGTATATGACTAGGCTCAGACTCTATTTAACCATTCCCCTCTAAACCACACCCAATATGCAGCACTTTATAGCCATACCTAATTTTTTAATTCTCCCTTTCTCCGGTGGGCACCAGTGTCCCAGTCCAACCCTGTGTGCCAGGATTTAGGTTTATGACCATCCACGGAAACAATCCAGAAAAAAGTTTATTGACTCATCAGGGAAAAAGAAGGCTTTTTGCTTAGGTTCTCAATTGCTCCAATAGCGGTATGCAGAGAAGAATACAGTTTTAATGAATATTGCTGCACAGATGTGCAGCCGCAACAAAGAAGAAATATGATTCTGACTTAAATCTGTCAATAATGAATCAATGATTTTGAAAAAAGTGTACGGTTACAGAAGTCAGAACTTCAGATCTACATATTTATTCAGTAGTTACTGAAGCAAGCAATGAGCAAGACAAACAAAAAAAAAAAATTCACAAGTTAAGACCTACAAAATTAGTTACAGAAAGCCAGCATAGTGTCAAAGAAACACACTAAAGTTGATATGCCAAAGAAATGAAAACATTTGCACATTCAACTTTGGAAAGTGAATACATTCCTTGGAAAATGTAATCACGTGGAAGGAAAATTACCAAAAACAATTTTGCGCAAGATTGAATGACTTGAACACAACTTCACTTTATTAACTAAGCTAAGAAAAGATTTACTTTGTAAAGTAAATATTCAGTATGTGTTAAAGCGGAGATCTGGCCGAAATATGACTTTTAAGATAAAAATATCCCTAGAATACTCATGCGTCGTGCAATGTGACTAAGGTATGCTGTAAACTATGCACAGTTTGCTATTTGTGCAGCATTATTTTTATACTTTGTGAAGTTCCTGCACAGTGTGGCCATCTTCAGTGTGGGCATCTGAAGCCGCAGTGTCCTTCTTCCTGGACTGGACCTCGCACATGTGCAGTACTGTGCAATCTTGGTCAGCTTGACATGGCACAGCTCCAGTAACATTTAACATTGGCATTTATGGAAAATCTTGGTCAGCTTGGCATGGCACTGGAGCAATGCCATGTCAACCTGACCAAGATTTTCCATAAATTCCAATGTTAAATGTTACTGGAGACATGCCATGTCAAGCTGATCAAGATTTTCCATAGACGCTAATGTTAAATGTTATGGGAGCAGAGCCATGTCAAGCTGACCAAGATCTCCCAGGAGCCAATGCAAAGCCAGAAATGACACACGGCGTCGTGGCCCCTAAAGGAGGAAGTGAAATTAGATACAGGTATAAATCAGGTAAGTGAACAGAATAAAAATAAATAAATTGCCAATTCATTTTAAGTATGCACATTAGTGATGCATGGTGAGGAGTGAAAAATGTGAGTGGAATTCCGATTTAAGACATCAGGATTGATGAATTGTCTGTGAGACAACTGGCCACTGCATTTTGTTTTTAGTCTTTGTAGGGTTTTCTGATGCTTAAATGTACTTCCACTTGAAAATCTTTTTAAGAAGGACTATTCCATGATACATTTCCTTAAATTGGTGGTCACGTTATAGCACTCCAGATCATGTAACACACCTGCTGTTATTTAACTAGTGTGTATTTCAGGTGATGATTATGAAGACGTAATGTTGTCCTGTTGGCATGGGTAATTATTTTCCCCTAACTGGATATTTGGCTAAGAGTTTGGAAACTCATTCATGGAAGATAAAATGAAAACCCGATTATCATTGCTGCTTAAAGATAAATAATCTGTTTTATTGATAAATTGGCGCGTATTAATGGAAATTTTTCATACTCCATACCTGAAAACATTGTGCAATTATTAATTAGCTTTGTCAAAGGATATTAATACATAATATTTTACTCTGGACTGCAGTCTCCTTTCCACATAAGTGATAATGTGCGTGGCTGGTTACTAAAGGGGAACTTTAATTAGGCCTGGATTGTAGGTTGCAATGGATAAAAACGGCAACATTTCATGGTGGGTTTGTCTATCACTTTTTCACATTATTTTTTAAAATGTTAACAAGCAAAAAAGAATATATATATATATATATATATATATATATATATATATATATATATATAGTATCTCACAAAAGTGAGCCGTTTCCATTTAAAAAAAATATATATATATTTTTTTAAAAACGCTCCTAGACACAAATGCGGCTAAACGTGGCATGCACAACGCGGCAAAATGGCCGTTTTAGACGGCAGCTTCTAGCTGTCAAAAAAAAACATTCAAAGGAGCTTGAAATAGCGTCCCGTGTAGATGGAGCCTAACCCCTTCCCGACTCCATCCTACTGCTACACATATGCATTAAGTGGTTGGAAAGAAGTTAAGGTGTATTTTCAGTTATGTAACCTACAAAGTATTTATACATACAGTATCTCACAAAAGTGAGTACACCCCTCACATTTTTGTAAATATTTTATTATATCTTTTCATGTGACAACACTGAAGAAATGACACTTTGCTACAATGTAAAGTAGTGAGTGTACAGCTTGTATAACAGTATAAATTTGCTGCCCCCTCAAAATAACTCAACACACAGCCATTAATGTCTAAACCGCTGGCAACAAAAGTGAGTACACCTCTAAGTGAAAATGTACCACCATTATTTTCCATCACTGCCTTAACCCTCTTGGGCATGGAGTTCACCAGAGCTTCACAGGTTGCCACTGGAGTCCTCTTCCACTCCTCCATGATGACATCACTGAGTTGGTTAATGTTAGAGACCTTTCACTCTTCCAACTTCCATTTGAGGATGTCCCACAGATGCTCAATAGGGTTTAGGTCCTGAGACATGCAGATTTGCAGATTTAAATACACTAACAACTCGTAGACACCCTGTAGGAGTTTACCTTCAACCTTCTCACTTTCCAGAGATTGTAATTGGTTGAGTCACTACAGTAGTACCTCCTCACCTTCTCCTGAGGTCACCGTTGGACACTTCGAGACCACTTGAGGTACGGGTTCTCCCAATTCCGTCACTACCTTTTATTACCACCATGTAAAAGTGAATCTCCACATGAGTGAAAACAACGGTCGCCAAATCTGTAATTACCGACACACAACTCAATAAAACTCCCCCGTCGTTTAAATATGACAATATGTTCGACATGTGAGTGATGAAATGTAACATCGTTTCACAGTAAA
>BLSH010085618.1:834345-892307 GCA_018402905.1 Glandirana rugosa | reverse complement strand
CTCCCTGTAGTGGAATCGTCTGATCCTAGATGGCCAGGTCAGGTCCCTCCAAAGGGTGTCCAGGGAAGATGCCACAGGGTTTATACGTGAAAAAGTAATAAAACAGATCTAGTGCTCTCCGTTTGTTAAAACACTTGACATTTATTAAACGTAATTTTAATCACATTTTGCAACACCTCCACTGGTGTAAGTACATGAACGATTGGTAAGAAAGGGCAGCGGTGTAAACTGGCAACTGACGTGGCTTCAAACTCCGTACGCGTTACATCCGGTAGGCGTGGACTTCCTCAGCGTGAGATGAAGCACGTCAGAAGTACATTATTTATATAGTGACAGTATTTGGATACACCTGCTGCAGCTGTTGAAAACGTTTGTATGGGAGCATGGCGCGGACAAAAATAGACACCCAGAAGTATTACTAGCGGGCAATCGGAAGCGGAAACACTCTATGCGTTCCATCTCGATGGTTAACCCTGTACACGTCCGCCCCTTCCTCCACGTCATCCCGGAGGTTTTCCCTGCGAGAACGGAAACGCTATTTGCGTTCCATCAAGGTGGATATCAATTTAGAGACCCGCCCCTTCCTACGTAAAATCAAAGGTAATGGGACATCTGAGAGTCTCACTATACTGGCGGGGAAACACTCCCCTTCACTCGTCATACGTGAGCGCATGTGAGCCCGCCCTGTTAGACTCATGTCCCCGGAAGCAAGTTTGTCCAGAGCTTCCTATCAACAGGATACCACCCGCGGAGGAAATACCCATGCTAAGACTCGTAAAAAATCCGTCATAATCTCAACATTAACTCTATATTGAGGATATCCGGATTGCATCTATTTATATGGAATAAAATAGTCATAAAATGATATGGGACTTTTTAATAAAGGATGAATAAAATGTAAAAAATTATGAAGAAATTAAAAACAATCAGGGATAAGGGGACTCCATTCCCCCTTAATAATCCCCTGGAGATAAAAAAAAAAAAAAATCCCCATATGTAACCCACCAAGGGCATTCCCTGGGAAGAGAATTCTCATTCATGAGAATGATTTGTATTGGGTCCAAACACCACTAACCATGTTAGTGGGGCCCTCTAGCCACACAGTTGTTATTAACACCGCTGTCCTGTACATATTCCAAAGTAAACACTTATGTTAATCAAACAACACCCTCAAACAATGAGTGAGATTTAAAATCAATTACAAATCTGCAAAATGAAACTCTTATCGAGAGACATCTCCTCAAAGAGAATCCCCCTAAAAGAATTCCATTAAAAAAGGAAAAAGAAGAGCAAAAATAGAGGGAGGCGGAATGACCCCACCTACATCCCCTCTATCTGTCTGAAATGAAACAGTTAAGATCAAATTCGACATTTAAGCCCGCAGGTTTAAGAACCCCCATCTCGAAAATCCAATAGGATTCCCTGCGGCTTAACTGTTGGATGAAATTACCTCCCCGCCAATAGCGGGACACCTTTTCTATTCCCCAGGATTTAAGGCCCTTAGGGTCTTTATGATGACATAATTTAAAATGTTTGGATACGCTGTGGGTGGTACGCCCCTTAACGATATTGTTAACATGCTCAGCGATCATAACATGTAGTGCCCTTGAGGTGCGGCCTACATATTGTAGGCCACATTGACATTCAAGCATATACACTACCCCTTTAGTGCCGCAGGTGATAAGATCTTTAATGTCGTATTTTTTGTTTGTGGCCCTAGATGTAAACTGTTTCCTTTTCTTAATATTTCCACTGGCTCCCCTGCCGGCGGCACATCTGCCGCATGCGTAGAAGCCAGACAGAAATGAGAACAATTTGTTCTCTTGATATTTTGGGGGGTCTATTACTCCCAGTGCTAAGATGTCACGTAAGGTGGGAGCCTTTTTGTATATGAAACTGGGGCGCTCTGGGAGTGCAGGGCCCAGTATTCTGTCACCCTTTAGAATATACCAATGTCTCTTTACTATTTTCTCAAAGGATTTGTATTGTACGTTGTAATCCAACACCATCCTATACTCCATCTTGGAGGCGGATTTGTGATCTTTCAACCCGGTGATGATGGAGTTTCGGTTCATCTTTTGGACTTTCTTTATTTCTTCCTCAATTACGTTTTTTTGGTAACCTTTTTGTTGGAATCTGTCCGCCAAAACCTGAGACTGCGCTACAAAATCTTCCTCCGAAGAACAGTTTCGCCGTAGTCTAATGAACTGCCCTCTGGGGATGTTACAGAGCCACAGTCTATGATGACAGCTAGTAAGGGGTATGTAGGCGTTGCGGTCGGTGGGTTTGAAAAAATTCTTTGTTCTAAAGTTATTACCTTCCTTAAAAATTTCCAAATCAAGAAACTGGATTTTTTGTGTGTCTATGTTCCAAGTGAGTTGGATGTTTTTATCATTATTATTTAGATGCTCCATAAATTTCTTTAGGTCATCAATATTGCCTTCCCAGATGCATATAAGATCATCTATGTATCGCCGGTAGCAGACGAATTGGGGTGGGCGGTTCTTAAACACTACGTCCTCCTCCCAGTGGGCCATAAACAAGTTGGCCACACTGGGAGCGAACCGGGCGCCCATAGCTACCCCCCTCGCCTGCAAATAAAAACGGCGATCATACCAAAAGTAATTGTGGTTTAAACAAAAACTTAAACTTTTTATCAAAAAACGTTTATGCCTCCTGGGTAAATCAGATTGTGTAAGGGCCCAACGTACAGATGAGATGGCCTCTTCATGGTCAATAATAGTATAGAGGGACCCAACATCGGCCGTTACCAATATACTATTAGGTGAGCAGGTAAGGGAATCAATTATTTGAATGATATGTTTGGTGTCTTGAAGATAAGCCTCCGTCCCGACTACCAACGGTTGAAGAAAAGTATCTATATACTGACCCAGTCTAGAGGTGACTGAGTCAATACCGCTGATAATCGGTCGTCCTGGAGGCCTATCTATGCTCTTATGAACTTTGGGCAAAAAATAAATAATCGGGGTCCTACAAAACAAAGAGTCCAGATATAATGCCTCTTTGTGACTCAAAATGCCCTTCTCTTTACCCTTTGCTATAAGATGGTGCAGTTTATCCTTATATTCAATCATCGGATCTTTTCCCAGTGATTTATATGTGTTTGGGTCATCCAGGAGGCGATTCATCTCAGTTTGGTAGTACGACTTGTCCATAAAGGTGTCCCGCCATTGGCGGGGAGGTAATTTCATCCGACAGTTAAGCTGCAGGGAATCCTATTGGATTTTCGAGATGGGGGTTCTTAAACCTGCGGGCTTAAATGTCGAATTTGATCTTAACTGTTTCATTTTAGACAGATAGAGGGGATGTAGGTGGGGTCATTCTGCCTCCCTCTATTTTTGCTCTTCTTTTTCCTTTCTTTTTAATGGAATTCTTTTAGGGGGATTCTCTTTGAGGAGATGTCTCTCGATAAGAGTTTCTTTTTGCAGATTTGTAATTGATTTTAAATCTCACTCATTGTTTGAGGGTGTTGTTTGATTAACATAAGTGTTTACTTTGGAATATGTACAGGACAGCGGTGTTAATGGCAACTGTGTGGCTAGAGGGCCCCACTAACATGGTTAGTGGTGTTTGGACCCAATACAAATCGTTCTCATGAATGAGAATTCTCTCCCCAGGGAATGCCCTTGGTGGGTTACATATGGGGATTTTTTTTTTTTTTTTTTTATCTCCAGGGGATTATTAAGGGGGAATGGAGTCCCCTTATCCCCGATTGTTTTTAATTTCTTCATCATTTTTTACATTTTATTCATCCTTTATTAAAAAGTCCCATATCATTTTATGACTATTTTATTCCATACAAATAGATGCAATCCGGATATCCTCAATATAGAGATAATGTTGAGAATATGACGGATTTTTTACAAGTCTTAGCATGGGCATTTCCTCCGCGGGTGGTATCCTGTAGATAGGAAGCTCTGGACAAACTTGCTTCCGGGGACACGAGTCTAACAGGGTGAGCTCACATGCGCTCACGTATGACGAGTGAAGGGGAGTGTTCCCCCGCCGGTATAGTGAGACTCTCAGATGTCCCATTACCTTCGATTTTACGTAGGAAGGGGCCGGTCTCTAAACTGATATCCACCTTGATGGAACGCAAATAGCGTTTCCGTTCTCGCAGGGAAAACCTCCGGGATGACGTGGAGGAAGGGGCGGACGTGTACAGGGTTAACCATCGAGATGGAACACATAGAGTGTTTCCGCTTCCGATTGCCCGCTAGTAATACTTCCGGGTGTCTATTTTTGTCCGCGCCATGCTCCCATACAAACGTTTTCAACAGCTGCAGCAGGTGTATCCAAATACTGTCACTATATAAATAATGTACTTCTGACGTGCTTCATCTCACGCTGAGGAAGTCCACGCCTACCGGACGTAAGGCGTACGGAGTTTGAAGCCATGTCAGTTGCCAGTTTACACCGCTGCCCTTTCTTACTATTCGTTCATGTAATTACACCAGTGGAGGTGTTGCAAAATGTGAGTAAAATTACGTTTAATAAATGTCAAGTGTTTTAACAAACGGAGAGCACTAGATCTGTTTTATTACTTTTTCACATATAAACCCTGTGGCATCTTCCCTGGACGCCCTTTGGAGGGACCTGACCTGGCCATCTAGGATCAGACGATTCCACTACAGGGAGAATCTGTATATGCTGTGTGACCTATTTGGGTCGAGTGGATGAGGTGAGAGGCTGAGAGTGTCTTTGGTGGCAGGATCCACGTGTTCCCTCACCTGCATGCATATAGGATCACACGCTGTTTCACCATTGGGACTTGCTGTTTTGCTCTCCATAAGAAACTGCTCTCAAAAGGACGTTATATAACATAATAATATAGGTTTAGAGACATTTTTGCGCTGCACTGATTTTCTGATTATTTGACTCTCATAGAAGGTTCATGAATTGCCTTTTTTTGTGTTCAGCCTGCAATCTTTAAGTGTCTTAAGAATAGCTTTGGTGCGCTGAATATTTTCTATTGTTTTAATGAGTAAATATACCCACTGTTCATTGTGCATTGAGATACAGAAACGTTTACAACACTGCTCTAGGTAGTTCTTTCGTTAATCAAGTGTGCCCTATTCAGATTCTTGCTGTCTAGGTGGAATCATCTCCAATTGAATATCATAACTGATACACCATTAATATCATGCTTCAAATACTGAAATATTCACCTTCCATTTTATCACTTTTCTCCTCTGAGTATAGTATTTTTAGCATATACGTTCTATGTTTATTTGGTCACTAATTCATAGACATAGATGATCCAATATAATTTCTCTTAGTAAAATCTTATGTATCTGATGACTCCCTAGTCATGTGGGCAGCTGTTATTGCAGGTACAGCTTTAGCTTCATAAATATGTTATTATTGGCAGCTGAGGACCTCTTATTCAGAAATAGAATAATTGGGGTCGTAATTGGTCCTGCATAAAGTGTAATATTAGTCAAGTTAGGTGGGCATGGCTGTATTTATACAATATTTGATTTTGTTTCTGGAACATATGGAAAGGAATGCATATCCCATCAGACTAACATTACATATTAGCAAACTATCAAAAAATATGAACACATGCATTCAGTCCTCCAGAATCACCATTCCTATTTTGCATTTTTCATGCATGACTTAAGGATTTTTCTTAAAGTATTACTAAGCCCACAACAGTAAAATCAGTCTTTATATACAGTAAATCATGCGTGTTATACTCACTGTGGAACCTAAGGGGTTAATCTTCTGCATTGCGTAAAAAGGCTGCTTGATCCTGTCTCCTCTGAGCTTCTCGTCCTTCCACTGTCCCCAATATATTTCCTGATAATACGGAGCCAGGGGACAGGCTGCACATGCTCAGTTTGGTGTGTATTGCTAGAGAGTTTTTTTTTATTTTTGGGAGGGTACATGTGATCAGCACAGGGCCAATCAGCACTGTCCAGATAGAGGGTCAAGGGTCCTGCATCCTGATAGGACAGCTCAGTGCAGAATGAAAACTCCTCCTACAAGCTTTAACCAGACGCTCATAGAAGTCACAAGACTGCTATATACTTCTGATGAGAAAAGGTATTTAGCAGTTTATATTTACTAAAATAATAGCATTTCCATGTTCTGTGTACTGTGGGAGACTAGATATAGTGAATGAAAAATGCTGGATTTAGTAACACTTTAAGCATCCATAGCCACTCATAACCTCCTCTTTAACCTTACAAAATACATTACACTGTACACCATGGATGTTAAATTGGCCACTGCAACCTCGTTATTAAGACTTACAAATACAAAGTAACAACCATGACCTGATACTTGTCCATTGACATTAAAACAGAAAAGGATCTTAGAAGTGACACCAAGGTAAATCATCACTATATTCCATGTGCATCTTGTTTTAAAGGCCAGTTATAAATTGGGGTGGTTGGGGTTGTTGACATTATTGTTCAGCTTGCTGGAATTGGCATGGGGACACATTGGATGTTTTCAGCTGCCATTGTGCTTTGCTTGGCTTCTGGTGTGTCCCTGCTTCTTTTAAGAAGGAATGGCTGCCTCCAGGCATACCTGCCCTTAATTTATCCATTGCTAGTGTATTTGCTCCAACATGGAGATTCTCAATGATTAGAGATAGGGCCTCACTATATCGAGGAGCCTTGACAAGGTTGTGTGGCTTCCTCATATTTTTGCAAATGTTGTACAACCAAAACCTCTGTTTTTAATTCAAATTGTTAGACACTCTAATTTGTTTTTCTTGAAGACTAGCTAGTAGGTATGGTGGGAAAACTCTTGCTTTGTGCATGCTGTGCAAAGCATTTTCATGTGCAACATGCTGTAAAGGCTAGTAATAAATTGGAGTGGTTGTCATTTTTTTTTCAACTCTATATTAGCCCTGCCTCCAGCCATACCACTTCCCAAGAAGGCACCTTTTTGGGCATAGTATATGGGACACTTTGTTGCAAAGAACACAAAATACATTGATACAAACATGCTTAGGACAAACATAGATCTATACTCAAGAAGACTAAAGAAAAAAATGTGGCAGATTCGATGGACCACTTTTTTTCTTGGTAATTCCCATAACACAAGTCGACCCCTAACTGTAATGTTCACTAGCTGATTTCCTTTCAAAAACCTCCTTTCTACCAAGCTAGCAAAGATTCTTTTTTATAATTTACTCTGCCTAGCTATACAAAAAGCTGGATAGGTGGGTCGGATAACACATTAAGTAGTTGTTCTATTGAAGAATGTTGGATCGTTATGCCGAAAGACATCCTCCTGCTTCTTCTAAGCACCTGATTTGACCACCCAATAAGTCCCTCTTCTTCTCCTCAAATCCTTTCAATTATCCATTTGTGGTGTGGCCTTCTCAATTTAGTCATGCATCCCCTTTCACCCAGTATCGCCATGTCTCTAGGTCTTACTGGTACAGTGTATTCCTAACAGAAGTGGAGCACTGTGACAAATAATATACAGTACTTCATATATCTTAAAACAATAATAAATCTTTTTTAATTGAAGCAGATTTACAGTCCAATAATTATTTTTTCAGAAAAAAACTGCTGTTGTGTCTGTTCTATTTTTGTATGCTTCATCTTTTCCTGATTAGGATTTATTTTTAGTGCTTATTTGGGGAATTTGAACCTTTTGGCTTTGTTCCTCAGTGACCCCAGATATCATGGTGAAAACACACTCCCCTTGCACATTTTGTACAAAACAAAACCCTTTATTCTAGTAAATGAGTAAAATGCAAGGAACGATAGAAAAGCATAGAAGTATGTTATGTGCCTTCCACATTCCTAGGAAGCTATGTAGATAGTGGTCATGTTGCAACATTTTCAGCTAGCTGTGCAGTATTGAGTTTCCACAATTGCATCATGTTATGGTGGGAGAAGGTGGTGAGTGAACTGTTCATTATTTGCTTTGTTCAGTGAAGAATCATTTAGCTGTAAACACAAACACTGTGTCATCTTTTCCTGTTTAAACGGCCTGCTACAATGGCCTTTAAGTACACCTCTTAATTTTAGAATATGGGAAAGAGAAATACCCTGATATGGGGGTGGCATGCAGAGAATGCAGTGGGCCATAGCGAAAAGTGGGTATCTGCTAGATATTAGATGTGGCATAAAGGGCCATCTTATATATTGATTGGGCTTTCATTTAGTAAACACCACATATACACTATATTGTCAAAAGTATTTGGATACCTGCCTTTGCACGCATATGAACTTTAATGGCATCCCAGTCTTAGTCCATAGGGGTCAATATTGAGTTGGCCCACCCTTTGCAGCTATAACAGCTTCAACTCTTCTGGGAAGGCTGTCCACAAGGTTTAGGAGTGTGTCTATGGGAATGTTTGACCATTCTTCCAGAGGCGCATTTGTGAGGTCAGGCACTGATGTGGATGAGAAGGCCTGGCTCAAGTCTCCACTCAAATTCATCCAAACTGTGTTCTATAGGGTTGAGATCAGGACTCTGTGCAGACCAGTCAAGTTCCTCCACCCAAAACTCACTCATCTATGTCTTTATAGACCTTGCTTTGTGCACTGGCGTGCAGTCATGTTGGAACAGGAAGTGGCCAACCCCAAGCACAAAGTTGGGAGCATTAAATGGTTCAAAATGTCTTGGTATGCTGATGCCTTAAGAGTTCCCTTCACTGGAACTAAGGGGCCAAGCCAAACCCCTAAAAAACAACCCCACACCATAGTTCCCCCTCCACCAAACTTTACACTCAGCACAATGCAGTCAAGCAAGTACCGATCTCCTGGCAACCGCCAAACCCAGACACATCCATCGGATTGCCAGACAGAGAAGAAGGATTTGTCACTCCAGAGAACAGGTCTCCAATGCTCTAGAGTCCAGTTGGCGGCATGCTTTACACCACTGCATCCGACGCTTTGCATTGCACTTGGTGATGTATGGCTTGGATGCAGCTGCTTAGCCTTGGAAACCCATTCCATGAAGCTTTCTGAGAGCTGTTGTTGTACTAATCTGAAGGCCACAAGAAGATTGGAGTTCTGTAGCTACTGACTCTGCAGTCAGTTGGTGACTTCTGCGCACTGTGAGCTTCAGCATGCGCTGAAACTGCTCTGTCACTTTATGTGGCCTACCACTTCGTGGCTGAGTTCCACTTGTTCCCAGTTGCTTCCACTATGTTATAATATCACTAACAGTTGACTGTAGAATATTTAGCAGCAAGGAAATTTCAGGGATGGAATTATTGCGCAGGTGGCAACCTATCATGGTACCACACTTGAATTCACTGAGCTTCTGAGAGTGACCTATTCTTTCACAAAGGTTTGTAGAAGCAGTCTGCATGCCTAGGTGCTTGATTTTATACACCTGTGGCCATGGAGGTGATTGGAACACCTGAATCCAATGATTTGGAGGGGGTGAACCAATACTTTTGGCAGAATAGTGTATATGCTGCAGTTCTTATACCCACAAAACACACCTTAACCCTTTTCCATTCTCCTAGCAAGTGTCTTGTGTACTTTTATAATTGTTTACTGCTTGTAGTTGCAAAGCTGGAGGATGTGATGAATAGCTTGTTACTGCCACCTTAGCAGTATTATAGTGGTACAGTAAAAGGATGGGGAAAAAAATGAATGGGCGCTTTAATTTTCTCATAATGCTGTAACCTGTCAGATTTACTGTAGAAGTGATCCAGGTCACTATACAGCCATTCTACCACCTCTAAGTTTACATTACGATTACCCATTGAACAAACTAAAACTGCATTTTCACATTTTTTTTTAATTTCTCTGCATTTCGTAAAAGACTACATAATGATTTCCCCATATCTTCAAAGAAACAGAGTAAAATAATTTTGGGAGGAATAGAGACGAGCTCTTGGCCCCAAGAGAGGTTGAGCCGACTGACTCCTTTAAATACGCTTTTTTTACTACCTATTCCACCCAGCAATATTCAATTAAGAAGATCCTAGGTAAGCCCTGGAATGTGCTACGGAGTGATAGGATCTTGGGACCCCTGCTCCCGGAGGTACCTGCAGTGGTATAAGTCTTAGACTTCAGGATAGCACCAAATGTTATAGAGTCCCCTAATAGACTGTCGTTTTTCCACAATATGGGTGGCTTTTTCCCATGTAGAAAATGTTCTATCTGCAAGATCAATGCACAGAAGTATAGGAGGGTGGACTCTTGAGTCTAACTCCATTCATGAACATTTTCCAATTAAAACCTTCATAATTTGTACAACTAAGAATGTAGTTTACCTTATTCGATGTCTGTGTGGTTTGCAGTATATCGGTCCTACTACCCGTATGTTCCAGACTAGGTTGAAGGATCATGTGACAAACATTAAAAAGGGTTACCAGAAACATATAATTTAGGAGCTGGATTGGCGCTGCCCTGGGTATATGTATCAGAATAGTGCAATTATCTTGTGTTTAAATAATTTAAATAAAACATGCTTGATTCACACCTAGGTGCTAACAAACTCAGCTAGGAAGTTTGGTATTAAAGAATATTACATTTAAGTAGAAAATTGTATGTATAAATGCAAATATAAATATAAAGTGCCCTGGTGAGTAGTACTTAATAATGACAAGCAGTAAAATATTATTATAAAAATCAGAAATTAAATCTTGTGCTTCCCAGTCCTGTGCAAAATAGCATAAATGAAAATAAAGAAATATGTAATCACATCTGAAAAAATGGTGATAAAATCAACAATCCACAAGTGTCCTTTGAGTGAAATCCATTAGTTTTCTTTTGTGAATCACACGTGCTCCCCTATGACCACCCTGCTTACCGGACAGCGCCACCCCAACACAGGGGTAAAGTGACACCAGACCAACGCATCGCGTCACTTCCGGTTTCGCCGTTTTTGCAGCTGGAACGCTAATCCATACGGAGGAAGTGTGGATAAAGCTTTGTTAAAGGACACAGGTATACCAGCAGCAAGCGAGGGAGTGATTTGGATTAAAGTGACCGGCTTTCCTTTACTATATAACTAAGGATCTTGATGAACGCTTGTTTTAAAAAAACTTTTCACAATAAATATTGTTTTTTTGACGGATATACACTATGAAGATATTCTCTTTCTTTTTCCAACTTGGTTAATAACATTACCTGCGGAGGAATTCGGGAAACTTCACCGGGGATCAAAATGCACACCTGAAGGACAGGACCGGTCATCTGGAAGCAGGATCAACCCAAGGTCCCCGCACTACCCGCCTAGACAGGCGCCTCTGCGCTTTACCCCTGTGTGGGGTGGCGCTGTCCGGTAAGCAGGGTGGTCATAGGGGAGCACGTGTGATTCACAAAAGAAAACTAATGGATTTCACTCAAAGGACACTTGTGGATTGTTGATTTTATCACCATTTTTTCAGATGTGATTACATATTTCTTTATTTTCATTTATGCTATTTTGCACAGGACTGGGAAGCACAAGATTTAATTTCTGATTTTTATAATAATATTTTACTGCTTGTCATTATTAAGTACTACTCACCAGGGCACTTTATTTTTATATTTATACATACAATTTTCTACTTGAATTTAATATTTATTCTTTAATACCAAACATCCTAGCTGAGTTTGTTAGCACCTAGGTGTGAATCAAGCACGTTTTATTTAAATTATTTAAACACAAGATAATTGCACTATTCTGATACATATACCCAGGGCAGCACCAATCCAGCTCCTAAATTATATTGCTTTAAAACTCCCTTTACTAGGAAGTCAACACTGGGGGCAGCAAACCCTTATATTAAACCCGAGAGATCCTGAGCACAATACTTATACCTACTAACCCCAAACATAGTCTTGCAAAACATTGCGTCCCATCATAAGCCATATCCATATCCCAAAGAGATGGTATTTTTAGGCATAGATACATTTACTGGGAATTGGAGGGGGAGCCATATGATTAGGGAGGTCTCCAAGCTAAAAACCCAGTGGATTTACAAAGCCAGAACTTACAGTCCATTTGGCATGAACATCGAGTGGGATGTGAATGCGTTTATTAATAATGCATAGAATGTTCTGGGTAATGTCATGTATTTTCACCTCTGGTTTATTCATGTATGTTATTTTCAGTTATGAATATTATGTAGTGTTTTGGTATAAAGTTTTTTAGGTTGTGTATGAATTTGAATATATGTTTTGGGAATGTGCAATATTAATGTTTTATTATGAATTTGAATGTTATCAAATATTAGTGTGTTGTGATGATACTGGTGCAATATTCCTTATAACCACAAGATGGTGCGCTTCCAGGCATTACTGTGTTTTTAATTATGTGTAGCCATGCTCCCGTAGGGGTTGCTGGATGTAGTGGTTCACCTGATCTCACTGCCTTCAATCACACTCCTTGCTTGCATCCAGAGTCAGAAAACAGGCTGGCTCTTTGTTTTTTGTTTGTTTTATTAGGGGGGTTAAACTTGGATGGGGTAAGGGATGATTATGGGATGCCCATAGATCAACAGTTATACATAGGACGGACCTCAATATATCACTCAGTATATAAAATTCAACTTCCTCCTCCAGCACAACTCTTGCTTCTCAAGTGTCTCCTTGTTCCTCTCTCCTGCACAATACTTGCTTCCGGCCTACCTAGCACATGGTGTGGTCTGCTCTGGCCCCTAAAGTGTAGAGAAAGTTTGTAGAAGTGCTATCTAGCCTGATGGACTACTGCTCCCAGCCCATCCTCCTCCAGACCTCGCCAGTCCTCCTGACCGCAAATGCCTGCACACTGGCCATTGACACCGAAGTCCCAGTCTCTTCCTGCACCTCTTTCAGACTGTCTTCCTCCCAATCTGCTACAGAGTGCATCTCCACTTCCATGGGCTGTGTCACTCACCGACACCTGGTGAATTCCTCCTGGAGACCCTGCTGGCAGTGCCCTTCTCCCGCTGTCCTTTCCTGCTCTCTCCTTGTGCCTCTCCATCAGGATCTCACTCCTCCTGGATGCACCTAAGCCCTGGGCTAAGGTCACCCCCCCCCAGCCTGGGAACTCCCTCTAGGCCCCCGTCAGCCTTCAGTACTCCGTCTCCATTCTCCAACTTCCACCCAAACTCTCCTCCCAGACTGGGCTGCCCTAGGCTCTTTGAGAAGACCTGCCCCCTACCAATCCAGGTTGGTGATTGGTCAGGGCTTCACAAATACCCAGCAGTTCCACCTCTTCTGCCCCACTCCCCTTTTCCAGAACTTTCTAAAAAACCAAGGAGGGGTCAACCGAAGAGTGTCACCACCTACAGTCACCAGCCACTCCCTGGACCACTCCCATGACCAAAACAAGAACAAACAGGCCATCTAACTTTGCCTACTCTAGCAAAAAATCCCCCCAACTAACACCCACCTAACGTAGAGGGCGCTACATATGTATTCGAGTTTTTATTCTTTACGTCTGTGATGAATTTACTCTTTCCGTCGTTGATATACTTGATGGGTCCACATACATTTTGTATGTAAGCTACAAAAAGAACCCTCTACAGGGAATTTAAAGGGCATGATCTCCAAATAGTGAAATAGTATTTATATAAAATCAATCAATTTTATTCTATTGTACAAAATTTAAAAACAAGATTAAATTGCTGAAACAATACAAATGAATGCAGTTGCATTGGAAGATATACACATATATACACAAAACCACATTACTCTGTTGGTAAGATACACATATACAGAGTGATACCCACCACGTTTCAAGAACTACTGTTGTTTTCCCTTCATCAGGGGTGAGTGGCAACGAATACAACAATGATATCATAAGTATGGTATCCTGGACATCGGCATCAGATTAAAAGCAAAGAATTTTTACCACCTGATGTTCATCAAAAATCCAAAGGGTGAAGAAATGGAAAGGTCCAACTCATATCGATCACAAAGGACACCACACCCAGACCAAAGGGAAACACCTCGCCAAACGCCAAGGAATACAGCCAATCTCATCCTCTAGAACAGAGAGGGAAGTGGGGGCCAGATTTTAAATTGTTAGAGAGACACCCCAGCTGGATACCGATGTACTGAAGTAACCAGGTGGTCTCCGCAAAATGGTGACGGTGTCAGCAGAGATTCTGATGGAAATGTTTGTCAGACTTGACCAGAATGGAGGTGGCCTGTCTGTTCTTGGACTGTGTGACACATGGGTCTGAATGCTTTGAGAGGCAGCACCTATATAAAATATATTTTGTATATATTACTCGGATTATTAAAGCAATTTTTTATTGTTTTGAAAAATATTCCAAGCCAATTGCAGCTGCTTCCTTATTACTGTGATTGAATTCACAGCTTCGGTTGATTGGAACGCAGTCCATATCCGCCACTTAGTGCTTGTTCTGCCTATATATAGTACTTGAATGTCCGTCAAACCACGCGCCTGAGGACGTCATCCTATGACAAAATGCGTAGGTGATGTGATTCGAGTGTATGCCAGGACGTAGCAGCCATCCTGCTAGTGGGGAATGCTGAATGTTTTCCACTAAGAACTAAGCATGTTTATATTTTGGAACATGTGAGTGTAACTATTTTTAACTAAATAAATAAATTTGATTGCGATTACTGCACCATAAGGTTTGGTCCTTTATATTTCCATGGGAGTGATTGATGTTTGGAGTTAACGGCCGGATCATCGGGAGAGCAGTGCGAGACCAAGGAGCCTATATCTATCTCCCTGTGCCTGCTTCACCGAGGTGTATTAAGATTGAGGTGTTTTCATTTATCACCCAATGCCTGTCTGACCTTTGTTATAAGCATAGGTGTGCGCAGGGGGTGTGCTAAGTGTGCCTGGGCACACCCTAATCACTATGTGCGGTGCCAATTCCCCCTACCGTCAGGGCTTCCCCCTTTGTTGGCCTTCCTGCCCTGCAGTGCTTCTGGCTACCCTGCTCTCCTCTGCTGTGGAGGATGTTTCAGGATGGAGAGCAGAGAAAGGGGCTAGTAAATATGTAATTTACTGGTCCCTTCCTTTTCTGAATGAAAACAGTGAACACACTCACGGTGTCTATTCATAACTGAAGCATAGTAAACTGTGTTTACTATGCTTCAATTTGTGAAAAAACAGGAGGCCACTCAGCACAGAACATTTCCCATTCATGCACTGTCCAGTGCAGCTGAGGCTGCAGAGAAAAGCATTTGTGTTTGGGCTTTGGGTGCACACCCTAATGGAATAGGCTGCGCACACCTATGGTTATGAGGGTCCAAAGAGGAGGGTAAGCGGCAGTGTGATTGGGTGCTGGTGGTGGTTTCCTCTCCTTTTTACAACGAGTGGCGGTTTTGGATATCTACTATGGACTCGTTTTATATGGACTTATGCATTAAGCGCTGCACCAATGTTGTATATTGTTGTTCATCAATACTGTGCTAGCTGCTACCGTATTTTTGTATAGGTTGGTATAAGCGCATTAGTCACCCATTCTTAAAATAATTTTGGTATGAAGGGTGGGGGGATTTATGTCCCAGTGCTGGAACTAAGTGGTAGGAAGAATGCGCTGGTGTTGATCATCACTGCGGCGCTTCAGTATGAAAGGGGTCTTACAGAGGATGCATTCACACTTGCAAAAGCCCCACTAAATCACTGCTAAAGAACCGTAAAAACGACCGGCACTTTAGCACTTTTAGCGGCGCTTTGGTATGAAAGGGGTCTTACAGAGGATGGATTCACACTTGTCCATTGCTGTAATGTGCTGCAAAACACTTTACTGTGCATTAACTACAATGTTATCATGTGGGTATATACTGTATGTGGTTGTGGTGTGGTGACATTCATTCTTATTCTGAATGGCACCCCATGGCAAATATAAAATTAGAGAAAATGCACCTGCATTATAGCACACTGCAAAGTACAGATGGGATAGCGCATTTTGCACATTGACAGCTTATTCAAAATGATTGGGCTGCCTTAAAGCAAGGTGACTCATTGTACACAAACATGTGCATTAACACACATAAGTGTGAATAGGCCAATTTAAAGTGAACATCAGAACTAGTACTAAATGCACTTTAAAACAAGCCCTAATATACCTACTGTAACTATAGGCATTGTGGAGAAATTAATCTTCAAAGTTAAAGTGTATCAAAGGTCAAAATGTAAAAATCATGTATAAATGTCCTCATTGTATTTAGATTATTTCTAGCCTACTCCTATTAATCTTAATGATCTTGCAGTTTGTAAATGTACTTTGTGAAGATCCCCACACATTAACTTCCTTGAATTCTGTGACAAGTATTTAATGGGTTGTAAAGTCTCGAGGTTTTTCACCTAAATGCATTCTATGCATTAAGGTGAAAAACCTCCTGTGATGCACCAGCCCCCAGAGCCCCCCTAATACTTACCTGAGCCCAATCTTTCCTGCGCCCCTGGGATGGGCACACCCGCTCCAGCCGGTGTCTCGGGTCCTGATTGGATAGATTGATAGCAGCGCAGTCATTGGTTCCCGCTGCTGTCAATCAAATCCAATGACACTGCGGGCGGCGGGGCTCAGTCCTGCTATCTGTGTCAATGGACGCAGCAGCAGGACACGGGAGCATGTCCGCATGGGTGCCCTGGAGGAGAGCGCTTCTCCGACGGGGCACTCAATGCGGGAGGAGCCAGGAGAACCACTGAAGAGGATCTGGGCCACTCTGTGAAAAACCCTTGCACAGAGGAGGGAAGTACGACATGCTTGTTATTTAAAAAAAAAAAAAAAAAAAAGCGAACCTTTACAACCACTTTCACTATACTCTGAGTAGGCACTGCTGTGTCCAGTGGCGGCCGGTCCATAAGGGGTGCTCTCCCCCTCCCCAATAGGAATGCGATTTAGAGAATTACGCAGTGCGCTTCCACTGTATAACAGCTTTTTCGTTTTCTCTGGTTAAGTATGCATCCATTCCACCAAATATATTGGTGCAACAACACAGTCATACATAAACACATTGCTTACTAAAGTAGAACTAAACCCATTAATTTAACTGTTTATAAAAACAGTTGCATTCAAGGCATGGAGTGACCTAAAGGCTAGCGAACAGAATATTGGAGACCACATCTGGCTTGATTATGTAAATTTGTTCCTCCAAGTGCAATCTGTATACCTACTGACCTTCTAATTTACTTTTATCTATGGGCTTTACCATCACCATGTATACTACCACCAATACCCTTGATACAAGCAGTACCCTGTACTATACAAATGTTATCCAATACTAGACAAAGTTTGTTGCTGGGTCATCTTGCCAGGGGAAATTACTTTGACCACATATAAAGATGAACAATGTACACTGGGATGGCAAAGCATAGATGCATAGCTTGAGAAAATATCAAGCTGTGCCATGGTATGTCCCAATATCAGGGTCAATAGGCTCTGAAAGATCTTTCTGCAGTTGTAAAAATTAAGGCTTTGACTTGACGGGATCATGCTGTAAAAACATACCTTCTTGTAGGGGTTCCTGGTGAACACCAGATTCTCCTTAGACACCAGTTCTCAGGGAAGCCCAAACTTATAGTAGGTGACAGAGAGGGCCCTTACTAATCCATGGCACGGGGTGGACTCTGGAAGTTGTAGTTCCAGGCCTTGAAATGATTGTCTCAGTTTACCCAGGGATGGATTTCAAATATGCGCACCCTAGGCCACTTTTATTAAACTTTTCTTGTGACCATTGAGCATTGCATTTGTACACCCCCAAATAATATAAATATTACATGTTTCTAATCATTAATTTCCGAATAATTCTATTTTTGAAGACTTACATGTGAAAAAAAATGACAAAACAGGAACCAAGTATGCTACCCAGCTAAACCCCTGGCATCCTAGGCCATGTTGCCCTTCCTCAAATGCTGGTCTACCTGCTCACAAGCCTACAGACATACAATAAACAGGTCATATGTAGTGAGCTCTGATGGCAAGTTAGTACTACTTCCTTAGATCACTTGGTTACAAGAACTCTTTTCCACTATGAATATCATGGATCTGTGTATAAATATTGTAAGTACTTTGAGTTGATGTTCTTCCTACCTTCTGATTGATCTAACTTCTAGTAAGCTGAAATCTAATTGGTTTCTGTGGGTTAGTGGCCACTAAAGCTCTCTACACTGACTCACTGAATAAGCCATCAAGTCTCCGCCTTGTCCCGATCCAGAAGCTGCAGCAACCTATAATATAGCTAAATATATCCAACATATCCAACTTCCAGAAAAGGTGCCTTTGGTCATGATAGATTAAAAGACAACCAATGAAGACCATTGAACCGGCTGGGAAAAGTTGAACTTAATCAGCTTTCAAATTCAGGAATTTGAAAAGCAAACACATGAGGCTCCGAAAATGAAGTAAACTCTGTTGTTCATTAAGTGGCCTCAAGCGTATATAAGTGCTTGAAGAAGCACACAGTGATATACACACAGTAATAATAACATCAGTGTGCTTTGCATACCATCTAATGTGCCATTTAAAATAAATAAAGCAAATCATAAATGCGCTAAAGTTCGCATATATTTTTGTCTTGACTTACAAATAAGAGCTATGCATTCCACACAGGATTTTCTGTGTTTACATAACCCAGGCTTGGGTAATATATATAAGATCTCTGTTTCTTGCTGATTCATATTTGGGTTTACATTGCCATATAGCCTATTACCATAAGTATAGTGTTTATGATCAACCAAAGGCTAGTTCTATTTCATACTGCCCTCCAGGTTTCACATTTGCAGTGGCTGAAACTTTCCATTGGCCTTGCAAGTTATGGCCCCCATTACCATAATTTTGAAGTTTGAATGTTATAGAATTTATATTGCAAAAAAAAAAAAAAAAAAACACACAAAATATATTTGAGAAGACTATGACACTAACAATGGATTGTACCCTGTTAAAATTTAGCCAATGAGAAAGCTTGCCTCGATGTACCAATGAGACTTTTTTTCCAACAGAGAGCTCCAGTAATTTTAACAATGACAGCTACAGGATCCTTTTTTATTTAGTATGTGTTCTCGGTTTCTAATAGTAAGATCTTCAAAAAATTAAGTTCCCAAATTAAATCTGAGCTGATAAAGTTTACAAATATATGTTTATCTTCTACAATATACAGAATGATACAGCCTGTTATTTTTGTAAAATTGATTTTATTTTTTCAAATCTGGGGTAAGAAGAAACATAATAGTCAATTTAATATGAATCATATAAAGTATAAATAAGTTGATTAATGAGTTATATGGGAGTACATAATAGATTTGTGAACTGGCTAAACGAGAAAATAATTATGGCTGAGGAAACACATAAAAGGTTGATTGTTTGGCTCATGTCAACAAGCAGTGAAACATTTTTAGCTAGCCCACACCCTGTCCTATGTTGGTTTTATTTACTATAAATACTTTTTTTACTATACCTTGGCACCCCAGATGTTTTGGAACTACATTTCCCATGATGCTCATGCACTCTGCAGTGTAGTTGAGCCTCATGGGAAATGTAGTTCCAAAATATCCGGGGTGCCAAGGATCGCCATCACTGTACTATAGGCTGAAAATTGATGAATTGTGATGTCTTTACATTTTTTTTAAATATTAAAACTTGTAATCATTTATTTTCTAGACCCTGTCTGTCTTCTTTTAATAAGGTATTTCTTTCTCTGTATACAACCCATGCACATAGAAATAGATACGCAGACAGCTGGAGCCAAGAAAGATTTATTTAGAATAAAACCCCAGGCGATAATTATTGGCTATTATGGTTATCATATAATTAGGAACCACCTGAAGGTTAATAGTGCAGATAGGAAGGCATTAAACCTAACCCTTTGGACATTTTAAAGCCTAATTTGTAGCTCAGCTAGTCAGAACGTTTGCCCCTCTTCTTTATTTCTGTGAATCCGTGGTGAGTTTTTCATCCTCACTTACTGTCCCTAAAACAGAAATGAAGGAAGCAGTTGGGACAGAAAGACACAGCACAATACAAAGATTCTCAGAATTTCTAACCCTCTCCCTCAATAATAAAATGTTTCTTTCTTTGCCTGTATCCCCAATGAAAATACTTTTTTACTAAAAGAATAAGGCCTCATGCACACTGGATGTTTTTCAGCTGCTCCTCTAAGCGCCCCTGCATGTTAGCCTATTGGCGGGATTTATTAAAACTGTAAAGTGCAAAATATGGTGCAGCCCTGCATACAAACCACTCAGGTTCCAGGTTTTATAGTTTTTTTTCTAAATTCCAGCTCCCCTATGCACCAATATAGCATTGATGTACTTTTTTGTAAAAATATCAAAGCTTTCCATTAAATCTACAGACACTTACTTCACTTGTCCTCATCAATGTTTCCAAACCTATCCATTAGTTCTGCCTAACTTCCTGTTCAGAATATAGGTCATGACACAGGATGGAGTTGACCAGCTGACTTCATTAGCACACACCCTGCATCATTCACCTTCCTACCTACCCACCCATTCCCATCTGCGCGTTTTTTAAATGAAATGCAATCAATCAGTGATCACCCTTCTCACTAAATACACAAAATACAATCATATTGCATAATGTATGGCCATCTTTATACATTATATTATTATTATAAGTACATAGGAGGGAGTGGACAGAAACATTCAGCTGTCAAGCTACATTCATATCTCTGCATAGCGGGAACTCGCATTCCCACATGCATTTTTTTTTTGTTTTTTTTTTAGCGAGGGGGGGTGCATTTTGGATCATTTTCACTCATCACGCATAGGGCAGCCCGTCCACCTGAATGGGCACCCTACACGCAACAATTGCAGTGCATTTTTGAAATGAAAGGAAACCCACAGATGTGAATAGAGCCTCATTGTTCTTGTGTTAACGCACCAATTTCACTTTCAGGCCCCATTCACTAGCATAGTGGGAGTGCACATTTTGTGGCTATGCAGAGATGTGAATTTGGCTTGACAGCTGAGTGTTTCTGTCCACTTCCTCCTATGTACTTATAATAATAATATAATGTATAAAGATGGCCATACACTATGCAATCTGATTGTATATTGTGTATGTAGTGAGAAGGGTGAACACTGATTGCATTTCATTTAAAAAACGTGCAGCGGGGAATGGGTGGGTAGATAGGAGGGTGGATGATGCAGGGTGTGTGCTAATGAGGTCAGCTGGTCAACTCCTTTCTTTGTCATACCCTATAATCTGACCAGGAAGTAAGGCAGAACTAATGGACATGTTTGGAAACATTGATGAGGACAAGTGAAATACGTGTCTGTAGATTTAAAGGAAAGCTTTGATATTTTTGGGGAAAAAAAGTACATTAATGCTATATTGGTACATAGGGGAGCTGGAATTAAGAAAAAAAAGCTGAACAAAGGTGACCTTAGCCTTTAATTGAACAAGTGGAAATTAGAAACAGGTTGGTTACTATGCACAGCTGCACCAGATTCTGAGTGCTCCAGTTTTAGTAAAGCTCCCCCTATGTGTCCATGCACACATAGGTTTTTAGGAGTTTAAAAGCAGAGGCATTTAGAGGCAGGAAAAAAACCCACAATCACTGCATCCACAAGCAGTAGAGCTTTGGCAGAAAAAATGCTAGATGTTTCAAAATGCATATAAACAAGTGTTAGGCACATTTAGCGCTTGAACATTAATTAATTTCAATGGCCAGAATAAATTATTATTCTGGCCAATGAAACAAATTATTGCCCACATGTTTGATTCCTGTATATGCACCTAAACACATAACACACTTTTACAAGCATCAGACATTTTTTCTGCCAAATTGCTACTGCCAGGAGAAAAGGCTTGTAAGAGAGTTGGCAAAACATCATGTGTGCATGAGACCTAAGAAGCTGCAGATGACACCGCAATGGGACAATTTAAAACAGTAAAGATGGCCCCAATATACTGGAAAAAATAAATACAGGCTAGGGCTTTACTACAAGACTTAATTTACTGCAGAGGATACAGCAGTATAAAATTGGTCTAAAAAGTAAAGTTGTATCTACAGTCAGGTCCATAAATATTGGGACATCGACACAATTCTAATCTTTTTGGCTCTATACATCACCACAATTGATTTGAAATGAAACGAACAAGATGTGCTTTAACTGCAGACTTTCAGCTTTAATTTGGTATTTACTTCCAAATCAGGTGAACGGTGTAGGAATTATAACAGTTTGTATATGTGCCTCCCACTTTTTAAGGGACCAAAAGTAATGGGACCACAGGAAGTCATAGAGGAACCAAGTTCCCCACAACTTCCTTCCCTTTTCTGCATTGCCGCTTTGGTTGAGTGCCACCTGCAGTGGGGAGTACAGACTGCACCTGCCTACACGCAGTGAATGTGAGTAATATATTGTGAGGTGGTTTAGGTGCACAGTTTTGGCATTCGTTTTTGATTTTTTCAAATGGTGCAACTGCATGGTGTGAAAAAGGTTCCTAGAACAAATAGTCAGTAACAAGTAAACTCTGGGTAAACTCTGGGCTTTGAGCACCCCAAATGTAAAAAAAGATCAAACACAGCACAACACAAATTAATAATAAAAACAAAACAGCAAAGAGGTTTATTGCTCGATTTGCTATTAATCAGAATTAGAGTACAATTTTCTGACTGACCCTAATCTCTCCCTATGCATTTTGTGAGTTTTCCCTATCTTTTCTCTCACTATAAGTAGTGAGGGGCTAGCTCATCCAGGAGCCTTATTGGTCCTCCTAGACTCTAGTTCTGATAGTGTGGACAGGAAGCTCTGGAGCACAGGGGGGCACGAGGGCTGGACAATCTTCAGATGATAAGCAGGAGTCCACTGAAGCTTGTGCAAGCGGGAGAGTGGTGGTTCAGTCCGGGTCGGCAACTGGCAGGCGGAGCGGTACAGCGGGACCAGGCAAACAGATGGTCGGGTACAGGCAGGGTTGGCAACGTGCTGGCAGCGGAAGTACAAGGGAGCAGACAGGCGGATAGTCATAAACAGGCCGGGGTCAGATGCAGGCAGATATCAACAGGTCCAGAGGGAATAGCCGGGGTCACAGGAAGTCAATCACAGTACTCACCGGAGGGTCACAGGTGCAGGGAACACTGTAGAACGGACAGCACTGGCTGTTGGGTCCTGCTGATTGAAATAGGGCAGTCTGGTGCCGTTTCCGGCGCGTGCGCGCACGTGAACGCGCGCACAGGCATGCGCACCACCGCGGAAACACTCATGAGAGCTGTCTTTTCCTGACATAGCTATTGATAGTCATGAAGTATAGGATCCCCATAGGAAATTAAGTACTATGGAGTCTATGGCCTGAAATACTTTTTTTGGCATGTACATAGGGGAGTTAGATAATATATATAAGAAATTAGGGAGGAATATCATTTTAAATACATTTATTGGCCCCACGAGAGTAAGAGGTAACACCTTCCATCTCCGCACCTTCTCCCGAAACGCCACTACTGCCGGTGACAAATTATTGTCCAAGAATTTAGATACAATTGAATTTTGGGCCCCTAAATACCAAAAGCTGTGGACAATGGAATGGGAAAGTCACCAGGTACTCCAGGAACATCATCATTAGGGAACAGGGACAATTTGGACCAAGTTATACGGAACCTGGAATAGTCCCCTGTCAGGAACCATGAATTAGACAAAGACAGAAGTTGAGTAAAATTACACTTTTTAATAAAAAGCTAAAATGTTATAAACAGAGTAAACGTGGTCAAAACATAGCCAGGGTTCGGTAACCAGAGCAGATAGTCAGAGCAAGCCCGTGAAACAGGAGTCCAGATATCAGCGAGTTTAAACAAATGGAATGCAGGGTCAGGAGCCAGGAGGAGAGTCAGCTGAGCAGGGTCTTGAATCCAGGAACCAGAAGGGAACGTCAAACAGGCAAAGTCATTCACAGGAACACACAGCAGAGATTTCTCCAGAGATGTTGACCAAGGCGAAGGCATCTGCGATCTGATACAGACAGTTTATATGGCAACAGAGCTGGCTTAACGAGACAGGATATGGTCATCAGGTGAGACAGAGTGGAAGCTGAGACTGGCAATTAACCCTCAGTTGATCAGCTTGCTCTGAGAAGGTAGAGCTGAGCCCAGCCCTGACATCCCCAAACTCCTGAATTAGGGCAAGGGGGTATATTGTTTATTATATGTTGATATAGTCCTTATTTAGGTTAAAGTGCTTTTCTATTGCAGCAATGATTCCCTTTTAAAAGGGTCTTTTGCTTCGGGGGGTATTATTTTGGGGGTCCGGTTTTTATTGCAGCCACTGGGAGTGTGTGTATATCTGACAAGCCAACTATCGACTGTCAGGTGGAAATGATCCAGCAGCTATGCAGCCGCCCAATTGCTTTTAAGGCATCCCCATGCACGCGCCTCCAATGTGTATCCTGGGCTGCATACGCCCATTGGTGCGCCTTGGACTAGCAAGGTAGGTGTTGTCAGGTAGAGAGGAGGGAGCCGAGCGGACATGCATCCACTCTCCTTCCCTTCTTCTTGCTGACCCAGAAGTAACATGTAAAACATGACTTCCAGGTACCCATGTCACTTTTAGCAGCAAATATGGCTGAGAAAGAATCTATTGCATTGCAATCTGCACTGCATTCGATTCATTAGAAGGCAGATGTTACATCAGGGGTATTTTTCACCCACGGTGTCTCATTAAAGCAGAGTTCTACCCAAAATGTTCCGCTTTAAGGCCTCCCCCCCGCCTCCTGTTTGTGAAACTGAGCTTTTCAAGAAGAGGGGGGAGCAGGTACCCGATTTTGACAGTTTCCTGCTCCCACTTCTGTTCCGGTCTCCTAGCTGATTGAAAACGGACGTTCTGGGACACATGACAGGTCCTAGAAGACTTCGGGACCTGTCACAGAGTGCAGTGCCGCTTGTGCATGCACAGTGGGCACCCAGCTGTGAAGCCGCAAGCTGTAACAGCCAGGTGCCCATAGTAAAGATGCCGGCGCCACCGCAGGAGAACACAGGGAGAACATAGGGCAGATGAGTGCACCGCTGGATCGTGGGAGAGGTGAGTGGCTGTTTATTAAAAGTCAGCAGTTACAGTTTTGTTGCTGATGATTTTCAATAAACAAAAATATGACTGGCATTCCTCTTTAAAGAGAACATGTCATCAAAAAAGCATCACATAGGGGACTTTTCATCTACGTGAAGAAAAAAAAGTGAGCAAAAAAAAAAATATATAAAAAATTGTAATAAATGAAAGTTAACATTTTTTTGAGGCCTCCCACCCCTACATGTACAAATGTACAAATGTAAACACGTGTGATGATTGCAATATACATGTTACATAATGTTACATAATGCCTCGCATGCTGGAGTGAGAACAGTACTTCAAGCACCAGCGCTCTTATGTATAGCTAAACTAATGACCTGTAGGGGCTTTTAAAGCATAACCTATAGAAAATATAGGGTACTTATGTATTTAGTAACCACGGGCGCACACAATTTTAACCCTTGACATGCTGGGTATCTATTTACTTGGCGCAGCCTCATCTTTTATATTTTACCAAAAACTGCATTTCCTAGACCTTTGTGCTAATATTGTATAACATAAAAAAATGGAACTAGGGTGTTTGCTTACAAAAAATATACGTTTTGGGGGTTTTTATGCAATATTTTGGGTTAAAATTATTTTTTAATCATGCGTGCAAAAACAGCTCTGGCAGCAAAAGGGTTAATGTAAAGGGGCACTATACTAACAACCAATATAAGAGACATTTTTCCTAATCACCCAATCTTCCCAATTCTTTCCACTAACCACCTGTGTAAGCAGGACATTTTCTTACTGACCACTACTGTAAAAAGGGGCTATTCTGTGCTAGGGCAGATCCTCTGCTACTGACTACCAATGTAAAGGGGTCCTTCTTCACTGACCACCAGTGTAAGGAGGACCTTCTCCTACTGACTACCAATATTGGGGGATAGCAGAGAAACTGTTTGCATTTATTTTTCTGGCCAGTGTTATTATTAGTTTAATTTCAGAATTATTAATGAAAATTTTGTTAATAGGGTAGGGAAGTGTTAGAAAAGTATCTACTCCAGGTGTCAAATGTTCTAGGTAGGCCACATTGTTTGTTCTTTTATTATTTTCATATAGCTACAATTTACTGATCACACTAATGCAGCATGTAGGTATAATCTTTTTAGCTGGGGTTCTCAGAAAACGTAAAAATATTTCAAGCGTATCTACATGAAGTTATAAAGGCCACTCTAACCCTTCCTTGCTCTATACAAAATGAAATACAGAGATTTGAAGATACCACTAGGTAGGGGCCAGCATAACGTTTGCTAGTAAATAAATATTTCCTTGCTCCAGATGTCAGTGTATATATTTCTTTGTGTTCTACCCTATCTGATCCCTCTGTGCCCTTGAAAGAAATTAAAAGAATCCCATCCCTACCCAAAGTGAAAGGAGGTGCAGGGGCACTGGATTTATATTATTACCATGCCGCAGCGGTTTTAACCAGATTGGTCAACTGGTTTCGCCATTCACATTCCAAGCAATGGTAGCTGTCCATTACCCCTTATGATCTTCAGGCCTCCCTTGTTTAGATCAACCTTTCCGAGGTCCCTACCTCTCCTTACATCTCATTTATTGAGTATCTGGCATAAATTGTTATATCGCTTGGGGCTCTCTTGACAAGTAGGACTGATGGTTTCGCTTTTTGGAAATCCACAATTAACATGGAATAAGGAGTCGCATTGAAGATTGAGCCAAATCCTCTGTCAGGGAACTCTTCCGCCCATATTGAGGGTAGTTTTCACACAGCAGCCTTCACTTACGCATTGGCTGGAATATGGGCAATTGTCGTCATTCATTACCTCTTTTTCCCTAACTGATTCCTTTACTAGGGGCTTGGATCCTTTTGAGACCCTACTTCTGCAAGACCATATACCGAATCATGTTCTCTCAATGGTTTATAAGGTCCTCCTTGTGAATTACCATCCTGATCTTCCTGAATACACAACTAAATGGAGATCCAATCACAATGTCCAAATCACAGAAATGGGAGAAGTTGTTCATTTTTACTCACTGTCTGTGTTTGGCGCATGAGACAAATTTCAAGTTACTCTCCTGATGGTACCGGTGTCCAACGTTGCTCCATCGGATACATCAGGATGCTTCTGACATATGTTGGCGTTGCCACTCCCCTAGGGCTCTCTACTGCCTATCTGGTGGGAATTCCCCCCTAGATACATACAAACAATGCCATGAAATATGGCTCTCTTGGAAGGTAGTTAGGGAGTCACCTGAAATGCGTCATTTTCTTGCGGAACCATTGTAGGACCCATATATAGTTATTGTGAAGCTGTGAATGGTTGTCCACTCCTGGTTGCTTTACCTTTTTCTTGTGTTATACTTCTCCTTTTTTTATTTGTAGATTTTTTGTTGTTGTTGTTGTTTGTTTGTTGCTATTAGTATCCCTCTGCAGTTTAATGCTAAAAGCTGATGCTATACCCAACAATTATTATTATTATACAGGATTTATATAGCACCGACAGTTTGTGCAGTACTTTACAACATTAGTGCGGACAGTACAATTACAATACACTTCAATACAGGAGGAATCAGAGGGCCCTGCTCGTTGGAGCTTACAACCTATGAGGGAGGGTCAAGTGATACGAAAGGGTAATAACTGTGGGGGATGAACTGATGAAGAAAATAAAAGTGTAGTTGTTAGGTGGAGGCAGGATAGGCTTCTTTGAAGAGAAAAGTTTTCAGGGATTGCCTAAAAGTGGATAGATTTAGAGACAGCCTGAAAGATTGGGGCAGGGAATTCCAGAGGATGGGAGAGGTTCGGGAGAAGTCCTGGAGGCGCATATGGGAGGAGATGATGAGGGAGCTGGAGAGGAGGAGGTCTTGGGAGGAACGAAGAGGACGATTAGGTTTGTATTTTGAGAGTAGGTTAGTGATGTAGTTGGGGGCAGAGTTGTGGAAACTTTGTAACTTATTGTTAGTATATTGAATTTAATTTGTTGGGCAAGTGGCAGCCAGTGGAGTGATTGGCAGAGAGGGGTGCTATGTTTCTCCCTTATAGCTATGAAACCTTATGGGTCCATCTGTGTACCAGCATCGGCCTATATAACACAGATGCTAAATGTCCTCCGTGGGGTGCTTATATATTATACATCACATGCACCTTCATATTTAGGTGCTTTCCAAAAGTATTGTTTATTGTTTCACTTTATGTTTGTATTGTTTGTGTAGGTAGGTAAATGATTATTCTGTATATAAAAATATTTCTAATCAATAAATTTAGATTGATAACAAAAAAAAAAAGAAAGAAATTAGAAATGAGATCTTTAGCAAGAGGGTGACAAGTGGCAGATTATTTGGTATCTATGTGGACCTATATGCTGAAAAGGTTTATTCTAAAGCTTTGACATTTTTAAATCTGTGTCTAGATTGTGGTAGTCATTTATTCCATGCATATTAAATGCTAAAAGAAATGCAAAATAAAATGTGCTGGAAGTGGTAAATAAGATGAATTATACTCATTTATTACCCTTGGGTTACAAATATCACCAAAGGAACGCTGGTAACATACAGAGCATCCAGGAAGCTTTCCCTGAGAGAGTTGTTTTTGTTCTAAAGTTTATAATCCTTTAAATGCATCTTCTTCCACCCAGGCTTAATCTGTAAAGGTGTTCTCTTGTTTACTTTGGCTGATGACATTCAAGTCGTTGACAAGAAGACTGGTTTTTAAGTAAACCTACCTGTTTTTATAACCAATTTATATTTCATCGAGTTTACTTTACCATAGTACTATTTTCAGTTTCCTTGATGTTGTTGCTTAATAAAAGTGGGTGACTTTGGCTTAAAAGGAAATGGAACACCAAAATAATGCCAACTCAAATTATTATTTTCTGCCTCATATAACATATGAACTATAGTCCCCACTAGGTCTTTCAAAGGCTTAAAGCAGTATTAAACCCAAAAGCAAACATTTATAATAGTGCAACTTACCAATTCTTAGATGTAGTTGCTGCATTTGTTTTCTTTTTAGGCTTCCTTTTCTTTATTTTCACCTGGTGATCCAGCCAGTGAAAGTAAAAAGAATAACTCCTGTGTCCCCAAAGCCAATCCACAAATCTCAAAGTAAAAAATGCTAAAATAAATAACCCAAAAATACCACATACCACATATACAGTCAGGTCCATAAATATTGGGACATTGACACAATTTTAATCTTTTTGGCTCTATACACCAACACAATGGATTTGAAATGAAACAAACAAGATGTGCTTTAACTGCAGACTTACAGCTTTAATTTGAGGGTACCCAAATCAGGTGAACGGTGTAGGAATTGCAACAGTTTGTATATGTGCCTCCCACTTTTTAAGGGACCAAAAGTAATGGGACAGATTAACAATCATAAATCAAACTCTCACTTTTTAATACTTGGTTGCAAGTCCTTTGCAGTCAATTACAGCCTGAAGTCTGGAACACATAGACATCACCAGACGCTGGGTTTCATCCCTGGTGATGCTCTGCCAGGCCTCTACTGCAACTGTCTTCAGTTCCTGCTTGTTCTTGGGGCATTTCCCTTTAGTTTTGTCTTCAGCAAGTGAAATGCATGCTGAATTGGATTCAGGTCAGGTGATTGACTTGGCCATTGCATAACATTCCACTTCTTTCCCTTAAAAAACTCTTTGGTTGCTTTCGCAGTATGCTTGGGGTCATTGTCCATCTGCACTGTGAAGCGCCGTCCAATGAGTTCTGAAGCATTTGGCTGAATATGAGCAGATAATATTGCCCGAAGCACTTCAGAATTCATCCTGCTGCTTTTTTCAGCAGTCACATCATCAATAAATACAAGAGAATCAGTTCCATTGGCAGCCATACATGCCCATGCCATGACACTACCACCACCATACTTCACTGATGAGGCGGTATGCTTTGGATCATGAGCAATTCTTTTCCTTCTCCATACTCTTCTCTTCCCATCACTCTGGTACAAGTTGATCTTGGTCTCAGCTGTCCATAGGATGTTGTTCCAGAACTGTGAAGGCTTATTTAGATGTTGTTTGGCAAACTCTAATCTGGACTTCCTGTTTTTGAGGCTCTCCATTGGTTTACATCTTGTGATGAACCCTCTGTATTCACTCTGGTGAAGTCTTCTCTTGCTTGTTGACTTTGACACACATACACCTACCTCCTGGAGAGTGTTCTTGATCTGGCCAACTGTTGTGAAGGGTGTTTTCTTCACCGGGGAAAGAATTCTTTGGTCATCCACCACAGTTGTTTTCCGTGGTCTTCCGGGTCTTTTGGTGTTGCTGAGCTCACCGGTGCATTCTTTCTTTTTAAGGATGTTCCAAACAGTTGATTTGGCCACACCTAATGTTTTTGCCATCTCTCTGATGAGTTTGTTTTGTTTTTTTTCAGCCTAATGATGGCTTGCTTCACTAATAATGACAGCTCTTTGGATCTCATATTGAGAGTTGACAACAACAGATTCCAAATGCAAATAGCACACTTGAAATGAACTCTGGACCTTTTATCTGCTCCTTGTAAATGGGATAATGAGGGAATAACACACACACCTGGCCATGGAACAGCTGAGCAGCCAACTGTCCCATTACTTTTGGTCCCTTAAGAAGTGGGAGGCACATATACAAACTGTTGTAATTCCTACACCATTCACCTGATTTGGATGTATATACCCTCAAATTAAAGCTGAAAGTCTGCAGTTAAAGCACATCTTGCTTGTTTCATTTCAAATCCACTGTGGTGGTGTATAGAGCCAAAAAGATTATAATTGTGTCGATGTCCCAATATTTATGGACCTGACTGTAAATAGTGTAACAGTAGCAGCAAACACTAACTTGTTTTTCCAACGGCACCAAAAATTTTAATAAAATACAAAGTGTTGCGCTGCCTGAAATCAACCTAAACTGGTGCAATATCAGTAGTAAAAGTGCAATCATTAACTACAGTATCTCACAAAAGTGAGTACACCCCTCACATTTTTGTAAATATTTTATTATATCTTTTCATGCGACAACACTGAAGAAATTACACTTTGCTACAATTTAACCACTTGCTTACTGGGCACTTAAACCCCCCTCCTGCCCGGACCAATTTTCAGTTTTCAGCGCTGTCACTCTTTAACTGACAATTGCACAGTCGTGCGACGTTGTACCCAAACAAAATCAATGTCCTTTTTTCCCACAAATAGAGCTTTCTTATGGTGCAGTTTTTATTTTTTGTGCTATAAACAAAAAAAGCGACAATTTTTTTTTTACTTTTTGCTATAATACATATTCAAAAAATAAAAAATAAAAAACACATTTATTACTCAGTTTAGGCCGACATGTATTCTTCTACATATTTTTGGTAAAAAAATAGCAATAAGCGTATTTTGATTGGGTTGCACAAAAGTTATAGCGTCTACAAACTATGGAAATTGGTTTATGGCGTTTTTATTATTTATTTATTTTTTTACTGGTAATGGTGGCGATCTGCGGTTTTTATCGGGACTGTGCTATTGCGGCGGACATGTCTGACATTTTTGATACTTTTTTGGGACCAATGACATTTATACAGTGATCAGATCTAAAAATAGATACTGATTACTGTATAAATGTCATTGGCAGGGAAGGGGTTAACACTAAGGGGGCGATCAAGGGGTTAAATGTGTTCCCTGTATGTGTTCTAACTGTGTGGGGGCGGGGCTGACAGGGACATGACAGATCTAACTGATCCCGATCACAGGGACCAGTAGATCTGTCATGCTCCCCCTCACAGACCGGCTGCGAGAGCGAGCCTGGAGCGCGCAAAGGGGCGGACGTCAATTCACGCCCCCCCGGCAATTCAGATTCGCGCTGTAGCGCTGTAGTATTGACATTGAGCGATAAAAAAATAGTAGCTAAAGATCTGTTATGAGCTATGTGCTGAATTTGGAGAAGGCGCCTGATCACATCTCCCGCTTGTTTGCGTGGAACGAACTCCAACTGGTCTTGTTTGATCAATCTTGGTAGAAAGGAGTTTAGACAGTTGGCCAAAATTTTTGTAAGTATTTTCATATCTATATTTATGAGTGAGATCAGCCTAAAATTAGACCAGGAAGAGTGGTCACGATCGAGATTTGGAATCATCACTATGTTGGTGGACAAGAGGTTTGAGGTAAAAGCTTGGCCATTTTTTTACCGAATTGAACATAGCTGTAAGCTGGGGAGATAGAACATCAGACAGTATCTTATAATATAGTGCCGTAAAGCTGTTTGGGCCCGGTCTTTTGCCCACTTTCAGTTCCTTAACCACTTACCAACCGGGGCCCTTTTTTACATTTGTTGGTTACAAGTTAAAAACAGTTTTTTTTTTCTAGAAAATTACCCCCAAACATTATATATTTTTTTTCAAACACCCTAGAGAATAAAATGGCGATCGTTGCAATACTTTTTGTCACACGGTATTTGCGCAGCGGTCTTTCAAGCGCGATTTTTTTTTTGGAAAAATTTCACTTTTTTGAGTTAAAAAATAAGACAACAGTAACGCTATCCCAATTTTTTTGTATATTGTAAAGAGGATGTTACGCCGAGTAAATAGATACCATACATGTTACGGTTGAAAATTGCACGCACTCACGGAATGACGACAAAGTCCGGTACTTAAAAATCTCTATAGGCGACGTTTTAAAATTTTTTAATGGTAACCAAGTTAGAGGCGCAGAGGAGGTCTTTTGCTAGAATTATTGCTCACACTCTGGCGATTGCAGCGATACCTCACATGTGTGGTTTGAACACCGTTTTCATGTGCGGGCGTGACTTACATATGCGGTTTCTTTGCTGCGCGAGCTCGCGGGGATATATGCAGGCTATATCCCTGTAAAGCCACTCAAAGTAGCCACCGCCTATTTACGGTGCTGGGGCTGAACCGGTTAATACACTGCAATACCTCGGATACCTGTATATCCTTGTCCATTAAGAAAGTGTGTTTTTTTTCGGCTAAGGTGAGGAGCGTTAAATCATTCAAAAAAGAGTCTAGGCCCTGAGTAAGGGGTTGGGCTGGGGCCGCCTGTAGGACGGTAAGCGGAATCTGTCTAGAACTCGCATTGGGTTACCTGTGAGAATATTATGCTGAGTGCATAAGGTGATAGGGGGATTATTTTTTTGGGTGAAAGTGTGCAACCTATTGGCCAACATCTTGTTAGGTTTATTCACCCTGGCATACCATTTCTGTCTGGCCCAGCGCAATGTCTTCTCTGCCTCGTTGGTTAAGCATGAATCTAGCTCGGTGCAGGCTTGGTCTAATAATTTGTGATTAGCCGATATAGGAGATTGTTTGAAATTTTGCAATACTGTCTCTAAGCATGATTCCAGGGTACGCCGATTTAAGCTAAAATTCTTTGCCTTTTCCATTTTGCAGCCAGTTGTATAAGCTGGCCCCTGAGGACCACCTTATATGCTTCCCATATGGTGACGGGAGAAGAAACTGACCCTGTATTAAGGCGAAAATAGTCCACTGAGGCTTGACGAATATCCGTCAGGATGTCTTTGAAGGACAAGAGGGAGTCATTCATAATCCAGGGAGAGTGCTGGGGCTTACAGAGCATGGAATGGCAAACCGTCAGGACTGGGTCATGGTCCGACCATGGCACAGCCAGAATAGAGGCGGACAATACTGATGGAAGATGGTTCAGTTGAACAAACATATGGTCGATTCTGGAGTGCAGATGGTGAGGGTGGGAATAATGAGTATAATCTCTTCCCAAGAGATGGAGGTCTCGCCAGACGTCTACCAGGTTATGACTTTGCAAGGAATGTAGACATTTTTTGGTATCTGGGGAGGGGGGCTTTGCGATCCGAGTGGTATTTAACGGCACATTGGAGTCCTCCTTCATGAGGAGAGTACCCTTCTGGTGGGATTCTAATAAGTTGCAGATATGTGACAAAAAGGGCCCTGGGTTAACATTCGGGGCGTAATATGTCAAAATAGTAACCTCAGTGTCCTGAAGGGTGCCCTATATCAAGAGGTATCTAGGTTTACTGCAACTAAAAGGGACAGTTTTGCGTAGAGCGATAAGCACACCTCTCTGTTTAGTTGGTCCATTAGCTAAAAACACTTAGGGATACGTGGCATCAAAATATTTAGGGTAGGAAGAGGATGAAAAATGGATTTCCTGCAGGCAGGCAATGTCAACCTGTTGCTTTTTAAGATATTTAAAGACCTTTATTTGCTTTTGGGGAGAGTTCATACCCTGAACATTCAGGGACAACCAATTTAGTGACATTGTCTTATAAAATAGCATATAGTACATACCGTATCTGTCCACCCCATGAACCTAGGAAAATAAGAAGGAAGAGAAAGGTTGAAAGAAGCGCAGGGGAAGGCAAGGAGGAGAAGGTTGGCCATAAAGTGGAAAGAGGCCAGAGAGCATTTGGAGTACAATAAACAAAAAAAGCATGGATGCAACAGTTTATGGGACAAAAGGCTCGCTTAGTGGTCGGAAGTTGGCCAAGACTAACGTCTTAGCCAAGTGCCGATACAAAGGGGGAGCAGTAGTCCGTCGGAACTACTTGCTGTATAACAATCAATGTAAATAAAATTAGCACAGAACCAAATACACTATGCAGTGGCTTTAAAAGAACTTAAAGATACCACGAACAGTGAGGAAAAATATAAAATTAAACAGGTATGTGAAGAAAAGAGCCCCTCGGTCGTCCGCGGGCACCACCCAGAAAACCCCCCAGGGCGAACAAGGGACCCAGTACCACTATAGCTATGCACCTATAATAACATTCGCTAGATAAGGAGCATAACCTAAGACTATGAAATAGAGAGCTTAACGTGCAAGGGTAAAACATTTGAACTGCATCGGGGGCCTGCTTACCCCCGAGTGGGGACTAAGGGCGAAAGTCTCCCAAGAACTATATGTGTGCAGTCCCAGAACACTGAAGGCACCTCCCCAGTCAACAGAGGGTCAAACTTGACCAGGGATCATGTACCCCCACACCCGAAAAAGTAAAAAAACTCCTGGGGCAGCAGCGTTAGGAAGTGTGGGGGGCAGAGGGTGCCCCCCAGGGTCCACATCAATGTGATTAATGAGATAATGTACAGCGTGGGTCTTTATCACCTGGGGTCACCATCTCACAAATGGGGTGGCCCACAAAAGGGTAAGACCCACAAGTCCATTTAGGAGTAGAAGGTAAGGACATAAATGAGGGTGTGTACCCCAGTTGAGCTCCCCGACAATAGTAGAAGCAATCGCCAGGAGTGGCATAAAAGTTTATATCGGGGGGCTTCAGAAGATAGCAGAAGCTGTTCCACGGGGTTATCTAAGGGGGAGTGGCATATCAAAAACAAGAGAAAGTGGGAGCCCTCTTCAGTTGGGGCTTTCTTAAAGCGTTGGGCCCGAGAAGTGGGCTGGGACTTCTGAGAGAAGTCCTGAAGGTGCCATCACAAATCTGCCGGAGAAGAAGCCTGGAAGTGGCGGCCATGGTGTGTGAAGGAACGTTTAAAGGGGAACCCCTATCTGTATTTAATTCCTTGGATTTGCAGGACACTAAGACAGGGTTGCAGGTTTCAATGTCTGGCAATGGTCACTGGTGACAGGTCAGCAAAAAGCTGAAGTGGATTCCCTTGGAAAGAGAGGTCCTGTTGATCCCTTGCGGCCTGAAGAAGTGTCTCTTTGGTACGGTAAAAATGGAATTTAAAAATGACATCCCTAGGCAGGCCCTCTGATGGCTTGGAGGCCAGAGATCTATGAATGTGATCAAACTCCAGCCTTTCTAGGGGGATTCCAGGAGCCAATTCTTGAAAGAAAGCAGTTGCTGTGCCCTGTAGGTCAGTGATGGCTTCAGGTATACCTTAGATGCGCAGGTTGTCTCTGCGGGCCCTGTTTTCAGCGTCCTCCAATTTATCCTGCATGGCCTCTATCTCCACTGACATTTTGTCCACCTCCTCCTCATGGCCCTCAAGCACCGTGGTAACCAAGTCCATTGGGTGTTCTAACTGATTCGTGCATTGACCTATTTCTTTAAGACCCTTCACTAGGTCGGAGGAGAGCTTGCGGGTGGCCTGTGTAATTTTGCACCACACAACTGAGCGGAATTTGGCCAGCTAAGAGTCAGGGTCAGCTGCCAGTGGACTCACCAGATCTGTAGGGAACTGATTCAGGCTGTCAGGTGGGGATGCAGGGCCCGCTTTGGAGAGCTGTGTGGTGTCGTCTGGCTCTGGTGGCTCCGGCACCATCTTAGCTTTGTTTCTGCCTGTGGCTGGAGAGGCCTTGTAATGCTGCTGATTCCTCTGGCGTCTCCTGGTCGAGCGGTGCATAACCGCTGGGAGCCTGGGATGTTCCGGGACCGCAGTGTGCTGGAAAGGTGCAGCGGAGAGCAGTCTGTGTTGTGTTAGGCAAGCATGCGCCCCCAAATAGAGATTTTTTTGGTGGTATTTGATCACCTCTGCGTCATTTCTGATCACCGCTATAAACAAAAAAAGAGCTACAATTTTGCAAAAAAAAAACAAACAAACAATATTTCTTACTTTTTGCTAAAATACAAATCCCAAAAAAATATAAAATACAAACGTATTCGTCGGTTTTGGCCGATTTATATTCTTCCTCGTAAAATCGCAATCTGTGTTTATCGTTTGGTTTGCGCAAAAGTTGCCGTGTTTACAAACCATGAGAAATAATTTCTGGTGTTTTTTTTACCAATTTTCTTTTTTTACTGGTAATGTCGGCGATCTGCGATTTTTATCGGGACTGCGATATTGGGGCGGACATGTCGGACATTTTTGACACTTTTTTGGGACCAATGACATTTATACAGCGATCAGAAATTGAAATATCCACTGATTACAGTATAAATGTCATTGGCAGTGAAGGGGTTAACCTGGGGGGCAGTGAAGGGGTTAACTGTGCATCCCTGGGCGTGTTCTAACTTCGAGGGGGCTGGGGCTGTCAGGGGTATGTCAGGTACTCTTAGATGCTGCCTGACAGTGCAGGGAACAGCCGTGTTTACATCAGCGGTTCCCTGTTTTCCTCCTGTGGGAAGCAATCGCAGCTCGCCGGCGGACATCAGGTCCGTCGAGCCGTGGGCACACTCCCGCAGGGTGCAGTGGGCACGAGAGTGCGCCGCCGGCGGCATGCTCCCACCCACTGGCTGTGCATGTGCAAGCCGCCATTTAAAGACGGCGATTCGAGGGGCGCTGCCACTCTGCAGCAGTAAATGTATGCGAGTCGGTCGGGAAACGGTTACCAAAGGAAAAGAAAATACAAACTTTTTTTTTTTAATTTAGAAATGCTTTATGAACAGATAACCTCAATAACAAAAGCTTGGTTGCCAGCGGGAATACTCACGTTAGTTATCGATTTTTCTCTCTGTTTAGTTTGGAAGAAGAGAAGAAAATCACTTGTAAAACTATATGAAGATTATAGTAGCTTATCCACTTGGCGATCAGGTCTTTTCTGGCACTTTTTGTTTACAAGTTTAAATCAGTATTTTTTGCTAAAAAATTACTTATAACTAGAGTTGAGCAAACTTCTAGAAGTTCGGGTTCTGCTGGTTCGGCCGAACTTCGGGACAAAGAACCCGAACTTTGCCCCGGACCCCGAACCCCATTGAAATCAATGGGGAGCCGAACTTTTAGGCACAAAAATGGCTGTAAAAAAGTCCTGAAAAGTCCTAGAGGTCTGCAAAAGGAAGGAAAATGGGGGTAAGGATGGGACAAGTGCCCTACAAAGAAATGTGGACAGGGAAATAACTTTAAATATTAAAAAAAAAAATAAAAACATAAAAAAATCAAAAATGGAGGTGGATGTGAAAAGTATTAATTAACGGTAGAAGCCATATCACTGTTCTAAAATCATCTTCAAACTGTGTGAAAAAAGTATAAATTAGCCGGGAGAACCCATATCACTGTTCTACAATCATCTGGAAACTGTGTGTTAAACTTAAATTAAAACCGGGAGAACCCATATCACTGTTCTAAAATCATCTGAAAACTATGTGTTAAACTTAAATTAAAACCGGGAGAACCCATATCACTGTTCTAAAATCATCTGGAAGCTGTGTGTGAAACTATCGCAGAGCGAAGCCATATCCCTGTTCTAAAATCATCTAAAAACTGTGTGTGAAAATATATCAGAGAAAAGCCATATCCCTGTTCTAAAATCATCTAAAAACTGTGTGTGAATATATAGCAGAGAGAAGAACAGGGATATGGCTTCACTCTGCTATAGTTTCACACACAGTTTTTAGATGATTTTAGAACAGGGATATGGCTTTTCTCTGATATATTTTCACACACAGTTTTTAGATGATTTTAGAACAGGGATATGGCTTTTTTCTGATATATTTTCACACACAGTTTTTAGATGATTTTAGAACAGGGATATGGGTTCTCCCGGTTTTAATTTAAGTTTAACACACAGTTTCCAGATGATTTTAGAACAGTGATATGGCTTCTCCCGGTTTTAATTTAAGCTTAACACACAGTTTCCAGATGATTGTAGAACAGTGATATGGCTTCTCCCGGCTAATTTATACTTTTTTCACACAGTTTGAAGATGATTTTAGAACAGTGATATGGCTTCTACCGTTAATTAATACTTTTCACACACAGTTTGAAGATGGTCCACATCCACCTCCATTTTTGATTTTTTTTATGTTTTTATTTTTTTAAAAATATTTAAAGTTATTTCCCTGTCCCCATTTCTTTGTAGGGCACTTGTCCCACCCTTACCCCCATTTTCCTTCCTTTTGCAGACCTCTAAGACTTTCCAGGACTTTTTTACAGCACTTTTCAGAACTTTTAGTAAAATTACCAGAACCCCGGACCCGAACCCGGACTTTTTTTTGAAAAGTCCGGGTTCGGGTCCGGGTCCCGGACACCCAAAAGTTCGGTACTGACCCGAACTTTACAGTCCGGGTTCGCTCAACACTACTTATAACCCCCAAGCATTATATATATTATTTTTAGCAGACACCATAGGGAAAAAAATGGCTATTGTTGCAATTTTTATGTCACATTCTATTTGCGCAGTGGTTTTTCAGCACATTTTTTTTAAAATACACTTTCACGAATTTAGAAAACAAAAACACAATATATTCCCCTTTTTTTTTAAACATGAAAGACGATGGTACGCCGAGTAAATAGATACCTAACACGTCATGCTTTAAAATTGCGCACACTTATGGAATGGCGACAAACTACAGTTTTTAAAAATCTCCATAGGTGACGCTTTAAACATGTTTACAGGTTACCGTTTAGAGTTACAGAAGCACTAAAATTATTGCTCTCAGTCTGACGTTTGCGGTGATACCTCACATGTGTGATACGAACACCGTTTTCATATGCATGCGCAATCTACGTATGCGTTCGCTTCTGAGTGTGAGTATGGAGGGATGAGGGTGCTTGAATTTTTTTTTATTATTTTTTTTTTACACTGTCCCTTTTATTATTATTTTTTTATCACTTTTATTCCTATTTCCAGAAGTGTAAACATCACTTGTAATAGAAATAAGGATGACAGGTGCTCTTGGAGAGATCTGGGGTCAAAAAGAACCTTGACCAAGTGCTGTCCACTTAATGTCCCACTGCTTAAGGGACTGTTCAGAAGAGCTACTACAAGAAATAGTGTCCTCATTGTTCCAGTTTGTAATGTGGAGTATCCCACAGCTCCCTGAGCCCATTAAAGTTAATGCTGCAATAAAACTTGAAAAAGGCAACCCTTATGGACTGTGCTCCTGAATGAGTGTGTTAAGTTGCTGTTTGCCTAGGTGCTATATTAGTGGGAATAGAACCTTGGGCTTAAAAAAAGTGGTCTGAGCTAAGGGTAGTGCTACATGTTGGGTCTCGTCCGGGATTCCCCTTTCCTGTGCAAGCAGTGTTGTCACTGGCAACCAGCGAGAAGAAGTGTGTGGATTGTTTAAGTGATGTGGTTAGCGTTGGATTGCAGGAGGCAATTGGAATTGTGGACAGTGTTTTTTGCAGTGGAGGATTGCTGCTGGTCATGGGGGTACCCCCCAGAAAGCAGTGAAGGAGTTAAACCTGTGGTGCGAAAGAGATTGATGCCAAAAAGTTCAGTGCAAGAAGGCAGGGCTGTTGCCAAGCCCAGAGTATGCAATGGAAAGACATAGCCTTGGCACTTGTGCTGGATCAAAGACATGGAATCACAATGTAATTTCTGGGTGCAGTGAAGTGAAGAGAGGAGCATCAATATGGTAGCATACATTCGCTTCTTCAACTACAAGGCAGAGGTGTCCTCCAGCACCATGGGGTCTGTGCACTGGTTAGTGGAATGCTGGGAGAGCATGATAGACACGGACATGCTGCTCATGCATCGGAGCCGGTTTAGCCTGGGTATGATCAGTAGTACAGAGCGATTATGCCTGATTTGTGGACAGTGGCAGAAATCCACGGTGGTGGTGAGGGAACAGACCTGCTGCAGCCATTGCAACAAGCCTTTACTGGAAGTGACCCCAGGTAATCTTCCACCGGTCACATTTAAAGTAGACCTATCCTCTGTATTCTGCACGGAGGAGCCAGAGCCACATCAACAAGCCTCCCGCAATCTCACTCCTGAGTCACAGGTAGAGGCACCCTCAGACGCTGAGCAGGGACAGTGGTCTGGGGGGTATTTTTGCTTGTGGCTGCAGCCGAAGAGACAGTGCCACTCATGGACAAACAGTGGACACCGTTAAGTTTGCCCCAGAAGGGCCCATAATGCTGGAAAACAGGACAGAAGAGGTACTGGAGCCAGAGGGGAAGCCAGCAGCCACCATAAACCCTGTCACCACCACATAAAAGGAGCCAAAGCCACACAGCCTGTCAGGTCAGCCAACAGGGATTGATAGTGGGAGAGAGACTGATATAGCATCTCTCAAGTTCAGAGCAGAATGTGAGTCCTTGGAAAAAGGAGGTATAGGATTGGGCATTCTCCTTTTCTTCAGTTCACACATGGGAGTGGGGGGCCCACATGAAGTTGAACCCCCTTCAGGATCCAGAGTAGCATTCTGCACCAACAATATACCTGATATCACAGAGAACCAAGAAGTAGCCTTTCCAACACAGCCTCTTAGGAATGTGAGGCCAATCTACCTTCCCCTCACTCCTGAGCCCAGGCTACTGCACAGTTTTCAGCCAACTGGGAGCTCATCAGGAGATCTGTAAGCTTTTGTGTTTCCCTGGAAGCGGTAATCCAAAGCAATTGCCCGATTTGCCCGCCTGCAGCGGGCGTTCCAGCAAAAAGTTGCATCAGAGTATGGGTATGAATACCCCTATGCGCGCAAACAGGTCCTGGAAAGAGTAAAGCAGCACCGCTCCAGCTGGTGTGAGGACTACATCTGGGGTTTCTTTAATGTATCCAAGCCATGCAGGAGCCCCAAATCCCCTGAACTCTGGAGCAGGTTTAACGACATAAAATGTGAGCGGAGTCTGGGACGGTCCAAACAAGGACCGGGTCATCATCTGAAAGGCTGGATGCAGAGATCGGGTCTGGTCAATAAAAGTCCTGGTGGTAAGATGATCCACGTGCCAGACCCATATATTTACAAATAGACTGGACCTGTTCCATGTTTGTCTATTGTGACCTGCTGTACCAGAAGAGGTACCACTCTGCAGTTTGATCGGACTGCAGCCTACCTTAGCTGTGTCAAGAAAAAGGCTCCTTTTGATTTTTTTTTTTTGTTTAAATAGCTATGTTGTAAATAGTTAAAATAGTGCTTTGCACCAGTGTGGATACCAAGAAGAAATATGCCAAATGGACTTTAAAGTCAAATGAGTGAATATCTTCCCTTTGGAGGGTTATCTCTGCGTACATAGCACTCCAAGGGTTATTCGCTGATAGCGTTGCTAACTCCTTTCTCTCTCCTCTCCAACAAAGGAACAATATTACCATTCATGTGCCTGTACTGATTCTTGCATATAGGTAATGATAGAGTTCTGCTCAGTTAGGCACTATTATTTGAATGCATATATGCTTATGCTTGCACTTTATCTATGTGGTTAAGCCATATATCTTCATTATCTAATGTTTACCTTGATTGGTTCAAATGTTTGTCATGTGGAGTGCCACATGCTATTTCTCGTTATCGTATGTAGCCATGCCCCCATAGGGGTTGCTGAAAGTAGTGGTTCACCTGTCACCCTGCCCAGCTAGACATCCATCTCAGGCACTCAAATACATAGATCAGTCCATTTGTTTTTTGTTTGTTTTTTCATTGAGGAGAATTGAACTTGGATAGGGATTTGGGAATTATGAGATGCCCAAGAGCATTCAGTGCAAATTTGCTTAGGACTCCTATATACACTCCAATATATACACTTCTCTCTTCTCTCCAGCACAAACACTTGCTGCTTTCCATTCCTCCTCCAGCACAAACACCTGCTGCAGACTGTTACTCTTTGTTCTGCCCACCAGGCTTTTATTCAGCTTACTTGTGTTTATGTGCTTAAACCTACAGGTAAGCCTATGATAAGGCTTACATGTAGGTGCCCTGCATATCTCCCAAACCTGCACGGTTTAGGAGATATGCAGTGTTCTGGGTGTGCAGACTTCATTTCGGCACATGCGCAGTGAAGAAACGGCCTCCATGCCATTTTGTCACTGTGATCGTGCCGGGACTAGCGGCTCCCGCGCGCATGCGTGGGAATGACATCACGCGACTCCGGCCAGTCACAGAGCTGGAGTCGCGCCCCTGGAAGAGGGGCAGAAGATGGACGCCGCCAGCACAGGGGACAGCGCTGGACGTCGCTGGCTTCGTTTGCAGGTAAGTGGCACCTAATAGGCTACTATGCTTCTACTTTACAGGAGACTGTAGAGGAAGTAAACCCAATCTGGGTTTACTTCCTCTTTAAAACAACATGTTGGACTTTCTTGATTTACACTAAGCTAGTCATATGGAGAGCGCAGGCCTACTGTTCCTTTTCTGGTATAGCTTGCGGTTTTGCAGTTACATATTGTATTCTCCTAGAATGTGTTAATAAAGTTGTTAGGAACCAGTGCATTCTGGGAGAATTCTCTAGAGGAAGTGAGTCGGCTTCCATTTTAAGAATTTACAAGAATCTACAACAAGACAGTAAGGCTGTTTTCTCCAATCTCTCGCCATCACCTCTTAGTGAACTTAAAAAGTACATTTTTGTTATCTCATTCTGTGTTAAAGAGCATTGTTTCTTTCTGTGTCTTGTGTCTTCTTTATTATATGCAATATTGTATTGATTGCTCTTTGTTTTATCAATTTGTAGTTTCACCTGGCTTGTTCTAATGAATTTAAGATCAAAGAAATATGGTATCTGAAGTTTATGGAGCAGGAAAGTTTAGTTCTCTGTCCTAGAGACAGAACACTCTTCCTCCAGCAATTCCCTTGCTGCAGACTATCACTCCTCCAGACTAGCTAGCACTGCATGGTTAGGCCTGACACATTAACTCAGCCAGGCCTCAGTGGATTACCTTTTGCAGGCAGAGGCCTTGGGGCTCTTTTGTGTAGAAAAGTTCAGGCGCTAGCTTACCCTCACTTCAGCTACCCCTCCCAGATAGCTCTCTTCAGGCCCTGCCAGCCAGCATTGCTGCAATGATCACTCTGCACTGCCCTTTTCACAGTCCTCTCCTCTGGTTCTGCACCCATCTCTCAAACTGCAATCTCCCAGTTCCTCAGGCATTCCTCCCCAGTCCTCCCATCTGTGCTCACTCACCAGCCGTCCTGGCTACGACCAGTAGTCCTCCTGGAGACTCTTAGAGTGTTCTCTCTCCTGCTATCCTCTCTTCTGCTATGTCATGTGCCTCTCCTTCCAGGATCTCTCTCTCCTCCTGGATGCACCCGAGCCTCAGCCCAGGGTCACCCCCCCCCCCAGACTGGGGAGCTCCTAGTGGGCCCGACAGCCTCCACACTCTCTTACTCCATCTCTTTCACCTGTCTACTCCTCCCCAGCTGGGCTGACCCCAGGCATTTAAGGAGGCCAGACCCCTGCCAATCCAAGTTGGGGATTGGTCAAGACTTCTTAAGATACCCTAGGCAGTTTCACCTCTCTTTTACACCCTTCCTTCTAGTACCTTCTATCAGATAAGGGGAGGGAACCAAGAAGTGACACCACCTGTGAGTCACCAGCTGCTACCCTGGGTCACTCCCAGCAACCAGCTAGGCCTGCCTAAATTTACCTACACTGCCAGAGAGAAACCTCACTCTAGCACCTCACTACCTATAGGATGCTACACCTATTTGCCTCCATTTCCCCTCCCAGCTCTAATTGTGGAATATTCAGTTAATTTATGTTATTTTCTAGGGTGGCCCATGAGGACAGGGCCTAATTTTTTTTTGGGGGGGGGGGGGCGGGGGGGGTGGATGTGGCACCTTCTTGTGCTAGGTTTTTGCTTAGGCAAATTTAGCTTTTGCTCTCCTGTAACCAGTAAAGCTGTGTGCAGTTGGTTCAGGTTTCTCTGGGTTCTGCAGGCTGCTAGTCTGACTACTTTCCCCTGTTTTCTGGAGCTTTCCAGAATATAGTGGATGGAAGAGCTAGATAGGTAGCCTGAATATTTATGCAGCCCCAGCCAATCCATGGAGAGGTGTGTCCAGAGGGTGGCTGGGTAGTGTATAAATGATTTTGAACCCAGAGACCTGGGTTCTTGTCCAGGAGGAGAATTCCCCAGCCAGGGAGTGCTGTCAGCCCTCCTGGCTGTATTGCTGAAGGTCCACCCAACTCATTAGGATCCCAACCATTCATGAGAGGGTCTGCTCAGCCACAAGCCCTTTCAGGAACCAAGATGGGGACCACTGAAGACCTGCCTTGAGAGTACACAGGGAGAGCCTGTTTTCTGGAATCAGAGTTGCATTCTATCCTGGAAGGACACTGAGTTCCGACCCAAAGGGGGAAAGAATTTTTAGTGACTGTTGCACAAAGTACAATGCTTGCCTTCCCTGGGTCATTGCTATTGCTGTCCACTTATCGTCCCACTGCTAAAAGGGCTGTTCAGCTGTTCCAGTTAGTAATGTGGAGTATCCCACAGCTCCCTCAACCCATCCAAGTTAATACTACAATAAATCTTTAAAAAAACAACCCTTATAGTCTGTGTTCTTGAATCAATTATAGACTGTGTTCCTGAATCAATGTGTGAAATTGCTGTTTGCCTGGCTGCTACACTAGTGGGAATGGAAACTGGGACTTTAAAATAGTGACCTTAGCCAAGGGTAGCACTAAATAACTAAAACCTTTTTGATTTGTGTGTGTAGAGTGTGATTTGCATCATGCTTTATAGCTATGGAATCATTAAGGAATACATTATCTGTGCATTACACCCCCGGAAAATGTAAACACATCCTGTCTAGAACCGACATTTTAATTAACATGACAGCTTAAATCATTCACTGTCATCCAAAAATAGGACCTGCTGAATATTATTCAGCCCACTGTGGGAACACACCTTTGTTCTCCAAAGGTAATTTAATGTCAGTCAGGAAGTAAAATAAAATGTTAATTACAGCAAATCTAATTATACCAGGCTTAATATCCTAAAGAAAAACATGTGTTTGGTGTCACTAAGACAAGGGCTGTGGCACTTCATGCACTCATGTGTACTTGGTCATTAAAGCGGAGGTCCGAGGGGAAAAAAAAATTAAAAGTCAGCAGCTACACATACAGTAGCTGCTGACTTTTAATAATAGGACACTTACCTGTCCTGGAGTCCAGTGATGTCTGCACCCGCCGCCGATCTTCGGATCGGGGGACGGGTGCAGCCGCCTCCATCGCGGGTAAGGGAACCCTGACGTGTAAGCAGTACAGCTTCACGCCGGGCACCTTACTGCTCATGCGCGAGGCTCTGCCGCGCTCTGCTATTGGCCAGCTGGCCAGTAGTAGAGCAAGCAGGGAGAAGGGAGCTGGGCTGCTGACATCAGCGGCCGCGGCAGCCGTCCAGAGCTCCCGGATATGTGGAAAAGGACACCTGTCTAAAGACAGATGTCCTCTTCCCCCTCCCCCCCCGAAAGGTGCCAAATGTGACACCTGAGGGGGGGAGGAATCCAACCAGCGGAAGTTCCACTTTTGGGTGGAACTCCACTTTAAGTTCATTTATACAGTTTTGAAATGGAACAGTACAGAGACAGGTGCCAGTTAGAGTACCTCCACCTCCACGGTGCAGTAACCCTTTCACTGCCAGAGCCATTTTTGCATTTTTTTGCATGCGTTTAAAAATGGGATTTTTTATTTACCGTAAAATCCCTTTCTCTGAGTTCATTGATGGGCACAGCAGTTCATGGACAAGTGTGTATGCTGCCCTCTTCAGGAGTGACTAGGCAGGACAGGCAGTTCTAATATCAAAAGAACAACAGACAGACACAGCCCCTCCCAGGGGGCAGTCCCCACTGGCAGCAACCCTGCACCCTGCTACTGCTAGCTCAGTTCGTAACAAGCAGTGCAACATAAAATAGAGGGGTGGGGCCCATCAATGAACTCAGAGAAAGGGATTTTACGGTAAGTAAAAAATCCCATTTTCTCTTTTGTTCATTGACGGGCAAAGCAGCTCATGGACAAGTGGGACATCCAAAAGCAGTGCCAAAACAATGAGGGGTGGGTAACGGAACAGCAAAAGTACTTCACCCAACAGAACCCTCTGTGAGGAACCAGAACATGTCTCACACAGCCGCCTGCAAAACTTTGCAGCCAAATGCAGCAATCGAGGATGCTAAAACATCCACTTTGTAAAACTTTGAGAAGGTGTGCACAGAGGACCAAGTAGCCGCCTTGCACACCTGAGACTCAGACACCTGATGTCGGAAAGCCCAGGAAGTGCTAATCACCCTGGTAGAGTGAGCTGTGACCGGGAAAGGAGGCTCCAGACCCCAAACAGCATAGGATCGGGTCACCGTCTGTCTAATTCAATGTGAAATAGTGGTCGACGAGGCCGGCAGGCCCTTGTGTAGGCCATCTACCACTACAAAAAAAGCATCCAACCTCCGAAAGGAGGCCGTGGTCGCCAAATATACACCCGCAGGGCCCGAACAACATCCAGGGAATGCAAGGCAACATCCTTAGGGTGAGAGGGGTGCGGGCAGAGCGAAGGAAGGACAATGTCCTCATTGATATGGAAAGATGACCCCACCTTCGGTAAGAAAGAAGGTGGCAGGCGTAGAACCGCCGTATCCTTGTGTCGGACCTAATATGGAAACCTACAGGACAGAGCCGCCAACTCGGATACCCGCCGAGCGGATGTGATAGCTACCAGGAAAGCCACTTTTTGAAAAAGCAATTGTAGCGATATCTCCCTGACATTCTCAAAAGGCGGCTTCTGAAGTATCGAGAGGATCAAATTAAGGTCCCATGGCACCAGAGGCGACCGTACTTGGGGGGGGACATGTCAAACCCCCTGCACGAGGGTACGGATCAAAGAGTGCGTCGCCAAAGGACGCTGAAAAAAGATCGCCAGGGCAGAAATCTGACCCTTGATCATACTCAACGCCAGCTTCTGGCCAAGACCCTTCTGCAGAAAAGCCAGAACCCGAGATACCAAAAAAGATCAGGGATTCCACCCCCCATTCTCGCACCAGGCGATATAAGCCCTCCAGGTGCGGTGGTGAATCTTCCGGGAAGTGGCCTTACGTGCCTTAAGCATGGTAGGGATCACAGAGTCCGAGACACCTTGATCCCTCAACACCTGGGATTAAATAGCCAGGCTGTTAAAGCCAGAGATGGTAAAGTAGGATGCAAGATGGGCCCCTGGTACAGTAGATCCTCGCGCAGTGGGAGTCGCCAGGGGACGTCACCACCATTCATACTATGTCGGTGTACCAAGGGCACCTTGGCCAATCAGGAGGCACTACAATGGTCGGTATGCCCTCCCCTTCTATATGCGCAGAAGGTGCGGAAGCAACTTGAGAGGGGGAAATGCATAAATGGGCCGGTACCGAGCCCACGGAGCTACTAGAGCAGTGGTTCTCAACTCCGGTCCTCAGGACCCACCAACAGGCCAGATTTTCAGTATTACCTTGGGGAGATGCAGACTAGAATACTGCAATCACTGAGCAGCAAATGATATCACCTGTGATGTATTCCAGTTATCCTGCAAACCTGGCCTGTTAGTGGGTCCCTAGGAGTTGAGAACCACTGTACTAGAGCATCCACCACGTCCGCCAAGGGATCCCTTGTCCTGCTCACGAAGGCCTGCACCTTTCAATTGAGACGAGACCCCTCCAGAGACCACCAGCCTTGGGCCAACAACAGCCCCAGGACTCCTCCCCAGCCGATCAGGATGACGTCCACAGTAACCACTGTCCAATGATGGGGGAGGAGCGACTTCCACAGCCACAGGGCCGGAGCCCGCATCCACCAGAGCAGTAAAGTCCGGGTCTGGTGGTCCACCCTGACCAACTGATCCAGGGATGAGGGGGACTTGTCCCACTTCAAAAGAATCTCCCGCTGCAGAGCACGGGTGTGACACTGGGCGTATGGGACCGCCTCGAAGGTGGACACCATGAGACCCAGGACCCGCATGCAAAAGCGGGAGGACCACTTCTGGGACAGCAGGGACCGAACCGCCGACTGAAGTGTCTGTAGCTTGGACGGTGGGAGGAAAACCTTCACCTGGGCTGCATCTAGGATCAGACCCAGATACTCCAATCGGTGAGGCGGAGTCAGCACCAACTTCGGGCGATTGATCACCCAGCCAAACTCCTGCAGAGTGTGCATGGCGATCGTCACATTGTCCCTGAGAGCTGGAGCCGACTCTGCTCGCAAGAGTAGGTTGTCCAGATAAGCCACCACCGCAATGCCCCTCTGCCTCAGCAGAGTCAGAACCCGGGCCAGCAGCTTGGTGAAGACCCGAGGCGCAGAGGCAAGGTAAACGGGAGAGCCACAAACTGATAGTGATGCTCCCCGACTGCAAAGCGCAGGAATCGCTGGTACTGGATGCATGTGGGAACATGCAGGTACGCCTCTTTGATGTCGAGGGAAGCCAGGGAATCGCCCTGGTGCAGGGCCGCTACCACAGGGCGGACTGACTCCATCCTGAACCTTCGTACACGTACGAAGCAGTTGAGGGCCTTCAGGTCCAGGATTGGCTGGACCCCATCCTTCTTTGGAACCACAAACAGGTTGGAGTAAAACCCTCGAAAACGTTCCGCAGGCAGAACGGAGACCACTACCCCCTGATGGAGTAGGTCCTGCACCGCCCCAAACAGGGCCTGCAGCCTGCCCATGGGCAGTTGCAAATTGGAGGCAAAGAACCTGTCCGGAGGGAGGGGACGAAATTCTATTTTGTACCCTGACAAAAGCACCTCATGCACCCAGCGGTCCGAAATGCGGGAAGTCCACCAGTCCACAAACCCCAGAAGACGTCCCCCCACCCGGAGGATGGGTAGGGGCAACCCTTCATGCAGAGGAGGACTTGTCCTCTGGCTTGTCACGCTTACGCTGCCAGGGACGCCTCTGTCCACCCGCGGGGGTCGTGGCAGGCTGAGAGCCCTTGCCCGAGGAGCGGGAGGGACGAAAAAGTCTCTTATGGGCCGTAAAGGAGAGACCCGGCCTACAATGGGACTCCTTACCCTTCCTTGTCTCTGGGAGAAAGGTGCTCTTTCCACCTGTGAGATCCTTAATAATCTCATCCAAAGAGGCTCCAAAGAGCTGCCCACCCTGAAAAGGCAAGTCCGCCAGGGCCTTCTTAGATGTTTGGTCCATCAACCAACATTTTAGCCAGAGCAAACGTTTGACCACCACAGAAGACACGGACAACTTGGAGATCAGGGGGGCCACGTCCAGGACTGCATCGCACAGATACTTAAGCCCTTTTACAAGCTGTTCAGCAAGTTTCACGCATGCAGGGGGAACCTTGGCATTGCTCATTTCGTGGTGCAACAGTTTTGCCTATTCCGTGAGTGTTTGTGACTCCAGAACAGAGGCCACAACAGGCCGCATGGCTGACCCTGCCAGAACAAACATGGATCTGGCGACGGCCTTGACCTTCCTGTCAGCCGGGTCCTTAAAGGACAGCGTGCCTTCCACTGGGATCGTGGTAGCGTTGTTCAGACAAGACACAGGGTGATCAACCACGGGGGGTGATGCCCACTTTAACAGGCTGTCCTCGAAGGGATAGCGCACAGAGAAATGTTTGGGTATGGGAAGGGAGCTTTGAGGCCATTCCCAGTCTCTGTTAACAAGCTTATCCAGGTAAGACACATAGGGGAAAACCTTAGCCATGTGGGCCGGTTTATGTGACCCGAAGGGGACGGGCACCTCCTGCAGTTCAGGGTTTCACGCCAGTGGTGGCTGGTGAAGTTTTAGGATGGGGGGGCGCCAGGCCCCACCCTTCCTTTTTGACCCCTCCTACTTCTAATAAGCTCCACCCCTTATATAATCCACTCACTCCGTCCCCTGTATTCCACATATTGTGTCAGGAGTACACAGCTCACATCACAGGACAGAGTATACAGCTCAGCATCACATCACAGGATACAGTATACAGCTCACATCACAGGGCACAGTATACAGCCCTGTAATGCTGTAATGGGGTAAATTGCAGCCAATATCACAGGTGGGGTAAATTGCAGCCAATATCACAGGTGGGGTAAATTGCAGCCAATATCACAGGTGGGGTAAATTGCAGCCAATATCACAGATGGGGTACATTGCAGCCAGTATCACAGGTGGGGTACACTGCAGCCAATATCACAGGTGGGGTACATTGATTACGGACCAGTCCGACTCACTGGCGAGTGGCGACTGCTCTCCTTAGGAACCACTCGAGTCCGAGTTCCAGGAAAAGAGCCATTGCGTCACTTCCAGTTTCTCACTGGCATAGCATGCGCCATAGCGCCACGCCATGAAAAAAAGCACCCCCGCCCTATGGACGGCAGTGCCTTGATTGGCAAAGCCCTCAGCTAATAGAGGGTGGAGGCACACAGCTTAGCGCCACAAGGCAGGATTAAACCCTGCATTGAAGCGTGTCACCTGCAATCATGTGATTGCAACAACGTCACGCTTCCCATAGTGCACACAGTTCCCTTAAAGATTTAAACTACCCTTTTTTTTTTTTCAAAGGGACCCTTTTTTTTTATTTGGAGGGGGTGGCGCCCATGCGCCCCCTATGGGCGGGCCACCACTGCTCCCTACATGTTGCAGAACGTCTGTCCATTTTCACCCAAGTCACTTGGTTTGTGTTGTTCAGGTGGGATAAGCGGGGGGGCAATTAGAAATCATGGGGCCTTGTCAAGCCTACCTGACAGGATAGCCCCCTCCCCCCACTATACACATACAGCCACCACCTGTACACACACGGCTTTCCTACACCTGTACACACACTTCTGCATACAGACAAGCTGATGTCAATTGGGCTTAAACATGCAAAATCCATTGAAGGTTTGTATAAAAAGTGTATGGGGACCTGGGTACTGCCACAGCAAAATGGCAAATATGGGGGATTTCCAGCTTTAGGGCCGGAGCACTTTTTTAAATTTGGCATTGTGCCGCTTTAACTGGTAATTGCGCGGTCATGCAATGCAGTACCCAAACCAAATTTGCGTCCTTTTTTCCCACAAATAGAGCTTTCCTTTGGTGGTATTTGTTCATCTCTGCGCTTTTTATTTTTTGCGATATAAACAAAAAAAGAACGAAAATTTTGAAAAAAAATGATATTTTCAACTTTATGTTATTACAAAAATACAATAAATTAAATGTTAGTCATAAATTTTTGCCAAAATGCATTCAGCCATGTCTCAGTTAAAAAAAAGTCAATTAGTGTATATTTATTTGTTTGCGCAATAGTTATAGCATCTACAAACTAGGGTACATTTTCTAGAATTTACGCAGCTTTTATTTTATGACTGCTTATCTCATTTCCTGAGGTGCTAAAATGGAGGGTCAGTACAACCCCCCCCCCCCCAAATGACCCCATTTTGGAAAGTAGACACCCCAAGGAATTTGCTGAGAGGCATGTTGAGCACAGTGAATATTTTATTTTTTTGTCATAAGTGATTGAAAAATGCTCACACCGTCTTCAGGATTTCTAAGGGCAAAAATGTATGCCTTCACACTACCTATCTCAGTTGTGGAGGCCATGAAATGCCCAGATAGCAAGAAACCCCCCCAAATGACTTCATTTTGGAAAGTAGACAACCCAAGGAATTTGCTGAGAGATATGTTGAGTCTATGGAATATTTTATTTTTTTGTCATAAGTGATTGAAAAATGCCAAAACAAAAATACACAAAGTTGTCACTGAAATGATATAGTGCTCACACATGGCATGGGTATATGTGAATTTATACCCCAAAATACATTCTGCTGCTTCTCCTGAGTATGGGGACACCCCATGTGTGAGACTTTTTGGGAGCCTATCCGTGTACGGGACCCCCAAAACCAATCACCGTCTTCAGGATTTCTAACGGCAAAAATTTATGCTTTCACCCCACACTACCTATCTCAGTTGCGGAGGCCATAAAATATCCAGATGGCAAAAAAAACCCCCAAATGACCCCATTTTGGAAAGTAGACACCCCAAAGAATTTGCTGAGAGACATGTTGAGTCTATGGAATAATTTATTTTTTTTGTCATAAGTGATTGAAAAATGACAAAAAAAATACACAAAGTTGTCACTGAAATGATATAGTGCTCACACTTGGCATGGGTATATGTGGAGTTACACTCCAAAATACATTCTGCTGCTTCTCCTGAGTATGGGGATACCCCATGTGTGAGACTTTTTGGGAGCCTATCGGTGTACGGGACCCCAAAAACCAATCACAGCCTTCAGGATTTCTAAGGGCAAATATTTATGCCTTCATCCCATACTACCTATCTCAGTTTTGGAGGCCATGAAACGCACAGATAGCACAACCCCCCCAAATAACCCCATTTTGGAAAGTAGACACCTCAAGCTATCTGCTGAGAGGCATGTTGAGTCCATGGAATATTTTATATTTTGCCACAAGTTTCGGGGAAATGACTATTTTGTTTTTTAGTTGTCACTAAAGGATATGTTGCTTGAACAGGCCATGGGTATATGTGAAATTACACCCCAAAATACATTCTGCTGCTTCTTCTGAATAAGGGGATACCACACATGTGAGACTTTCTGGCAGTCTAGCCACGTACAGGACCCCAAAAACCAATCACCGCCTTCAGGCTTTCTAAGTGCGTAAAAAGCCGATTTTATTCCTCACTCCCTATCACAGTTTCGGAGGCCATGGGATGCCCAAATAGCACACCCCCCCCCCCCCCAAATGACACCAATTTGGAATGTAGACACTCCAAGCTATTTGCTGAGAGGCATGTTGAGTATTTTGCAGATCTCACTTTTTGTCAAAAAGTTTTGAAATTTGAAAAAAGTAAAAAAAAAAAAATTCTGTTTATTTCTTGATTTTTCAAAACAAATGAGAGCTGCAAAATACTCACCATGCTTCTTAGCAAATACCTTGGGGTATCTACTTTCCAAAATGGGGTCATTTGGGGGGGGGGTTTGTGCTACCTTGACATTTCAGGGCCTCCAAAAACATGTTGGTAAAAAAAATCACCATTTTACGCCCTTAGAAAGCCTGAAGGCGGTGATTGGTTTTTGGGATTCTGTACGCGGCTAGGCTCCCAAAAAGGCTCACATATGTGGTATCCCCATACTCAGGAGAAGCAGCAGAATGTATTTTGGTGTGTAATTCCACATATACCCATAGCATGTGTGAGCAATATATCATTTCATTGACAACGTTGTGTAAAAAAAAAAAAAGAAAATAAATAAAAATTGTCAATTCCCCGAAACTTGTGGCAAAATATAAAACATTCCATGGACTCACCATGCCTCTTAGCAGATAGATTGGTACGTCTCCTTTGCAAAATGGGGTCATTTTTTTTTTTTTGCTATCTGGGCATTTCATGGCCTCCGAAACCTGGATAGGTAGTGAGGAGTGAAAGCACACATTTTCACCCTTAGAAATCCTGAAGCCGGTGATTGGTTTTCGGGGTCCTGTACGCGGATAGGCTCCCAAAAAGTCTCACACATGGGGTATCACCGTACTCAGGAGAAGCAGCAGAATGTATTTTGGGGTGTAATTCCACACATACCCATGGCATGGGTGAGCAATATATCATTTCAGTGACAACTTTGTGTAATTTTTTTTTTGTCATTTTTCAATCACTTATGACAAACAAATAAAATATTCCATGGACTCAACATGCCTCTCAGAAAATAGCTTGGGGTGTCTTCTTTCCAAAATGGGGTCATTTTGGGGGGGGGGGTTGAACTGTCCTGGCATTTTATGCCCAACATCACCCACTCTTCTAACCACTTGAACCACCAAGTCTTTTCTGACACTTTTTGTTTACATGAAAAAATACTTCTTTTTTGCTAGAAAATTACTTTTAACCCCCAAACATTATATACGTTTTTAAACAGAGGCCCTACAGATTAAAATAATGGGTGTTACAATTTTTTTTTTCACAAAGTATTTGTGCAGCGATTTTTCAAATGCAATTTTTGGGGAAAAAACAAGTTTTTGAATTTTAATGCACAAAAACATACTATTTTGATCAAATGTTTGGTGAAATATAAAAGTTGATCTCATGCCGAGTGCATAGAAACCAAACATGACATGCTTTAAAAATGACGCACACACGCAAAGCGGCGACAAACTATATACATTTTTAAAAGCCTTTACAGGTTACCACTTTAGATCTGCAGAGGAGGTCTACTGCTAGAATTACTGCCCTTGATCTGACGTTCATGGTGACACCTCACATGCATGGTGAAATTGTTTACATATGACGCGACACTGACGCTTGCGTCAACCTTTGCGCGCATGCACGGGATGGCAGGGGGGCATTTTTTTTTAAATATTCACTTTGCGTTTTATTCTATTTTTACACTGTCCCTTTCATCTTTTTTTTATCATTTTTATTTTTATCACAGGGATTTTAAATAACCCTTTGATAAAAATAGTTATTGTCGCATATTTTTTATTTTTTTTTTTTAATTTGGGGTCTACTAGACTCTAGATCTTTTCCCGGTCCTTAAAGCATCTGACCACACCAAAATCGGTGTGATAAGATGCTTCCCCAATTTCCCAATGGCACTGTTTATATGTGGCGAAACTGAAGTCACAAAATTCTCGTAGCCTCCGGTTTCTTAGCCATAGAAATGATTGGAGCCAATCTAGTCTTCCATCAGCTCTATGGTCAGCTGGTGGAACCACCAGCTGCATTCTCGCGTTCCCCGGTGGGAAGAGGAGAGCCTGAGAAGACCAGCAACATACTAGTATGCCGCTGGTCCTTGTTGGGCATATATTGTAATGTTCTTTTTTTTCATGCAGCCTGTGGGTTAAATGAAAAAAAAGAATCAATTGATGGGCATGCCCACCATTAGAGAACCTCCCTTCATCCACCCACTTCTAATAGCCCCTTTTTAAAAAAAATATACCTGAGCATAGGGTCAATGCGCCCCAATTTCCACCCACTGCCCCTATTCTCCAGTATATTTGCTCTTTTTTAACTGTGGTGGTGAAATCACCGCCAACAGCGCTGGAGTCGCTGCTTTATGAATGGTGGGAGCAAGCGCTTTTGCTGTCGCCATTAATAAATCAGTGCTGCAGCTGAATGGCGTACCTGAAAAGGAATAAACAATTAATAAAACACAGTAACATAAAAAATGACATACCTGCTAAAAAGAAAAAAATATAAAACACATTAAAAATAAAACATTACAGGTAAGCAGTAACATAAAAAATGACATACCTGCAAAGAAAACATGATAAAAACAGTAACAAACAGGTATGCATAAAAAATATTAACAATAGAGAGAGAACAATCGAGAGAGATTAGAGAGAAAACAAGAGAGAGAGAGAAAAAGAAACGTACAACTGCTTTTGGCTTTTTTATTTTATATTTTTTTGTTTTTTTTAACATTTTTTATTTTTTTGTGGTTTTAAATTTTTTTTTTTTGGTACGCTTTTTTTTAAATTAGAAAACTAACTGGTTCCAGGTTTGGGTCTCTCAAAATGCACTGGCATCTTTGGAGACCCTATGTAAGTGTGCCTATCACTGTGTCTGCTAATTCACTAATGTGTGGTAGCATTCAAAACATTCATCGATACAGAGACCAGGCTGGTCAGGACATGGTCAGGATTCTGAAGTGGGGGTGCAGCACCATCTGGAAACAGAAGGGCTGTGACGATCTCTTCCATGAATTTGAGGAAGGATCCCATCCATCCTGACGCTCTGTATAAGACATGAGCGTTCAGCAAAGCCAATTGAAAAAGGTATATGGACACTTTTTTGTATCAGCGTCTAGCTTTACGGGTAATTAGGTAGGACGCCACTAACTGGTCATTAAGGTCCACCCCTCCCATATTTAGGTTATAATTGTGGACACAGAGGGGTTTCTCCACAACACCAGTCGCCGTAGAAATTTGGACGGTCGTATCTGCATGAAGGGAGGTCAGAAAGAAAACATTGCGATTGTCCCTCCACTTCAACGCGAGCAAATTATTACACTTCAAGCAGGCTCTCTCCCCCAGTCTAAGAAGGGAATCTACAAACTGTTGGGGGAAGCCCCAGTGATTAGGTCGCACAGTGTCACATGGGCCAATTTGATGATCAAACAAGTGACTAAAAAGTGGCTCGCTCGTGTAATATTTGTCCACCTACAAGTGGTACCCCTTTCCGAATAAGGGTGACACCAAGCTCCACACGATCTTGCCAGCACTCCCCATGTAGTCTGGGCATCCTTCCAACTCTACGTGACTGTCTTTGCCCTCATAAACTATGAAACTACATGTATAGCCTGTGGCCCTGTCACAGAGCTTATACATCTTGACCCCGTATCTGGCACGCTTGCTGGGGATGTACTGTTTGAAAGCAAGACGGCCAGAAAATTTAACCAGGGACTAGTCCACGCACACAAGTTGGTTGGGAAAAAAAAGTGCAGCGAACTTGGTGTTGAAGTGGTTTATGAGGGGCCGAATTTTGTAGAGCCAGTCAAATTCAAGGTCACCCTGTGGATGACCGAGTTCATTGTCACTGAAGTGCATGAACCGCAAAATCTGCTTGTATTGTGTCCTGGCCATGCAAGTACCTCGGCATATGGTGGACCAATATCACCGCAACTCAGTTTTTTTTGTTATGCCCATGAGGAAGAAAAGGCTCAGAAAGGTCTTAAATTCTGGAACAGTGATTGGTTTCCGGGTTGGCCAATGAATGGGGGAAGTACGGGTGCTGAAGTGGGGGGTTGCCAATCAGGGTTAGCAAATTCAGCGGGGAGGGCACTATGGGTTCTGAGGGCCTGTGTTCATCTTCTTTGTGGCTGCGGGACACTACTCGTGCTAGCCACACCAGCTTGAACTGCACTTATGGGACTCGCCACATCACCACTTGATACTGCAGTGCTGGTTCGTCTACGACCAGGATGTACTAGGCCACTGGTGCTTGCCAGTTCACTAGGAGTAGCGGCGCTAGTACTGACTCTCTGCTCCATACAAGAGCCCTGCGGTTCATGCACCTCAGCGACAGCAGAGCGGGATCTGGTACACCTGACCCTAGCAGGGCTAACAACTCCGTCGTCAGAGCTATCTGACAGGGTGCCGCTGCTCTCTACCGGTTCATATGCTGAGCCTGATTCTGACAGTGGAGCTTCCCCATCGCTCTCGTCTGTCATACTCAGCATAGTGTAGGCCTCTTCGCTAGTGTACGTGCGACCGGACATTTTGGACTTTCTAAATTTGATACACACACTAGAATGACTCACAGGTAGTGTTGAGCGAACCCGGACTGTAACGTTCGGGTCCGTACCAAACTTTAGGGTGTCCGTGGCACGGACCCGGACATTTCAAAAATCGTTCGGGTTCGGTCCGGGGTTCTCAGGTTTTACAGGCCAGCGTGCATGTGATCGCTTCTCCGGATGTGATACGACTCATACTGTCTGCTCTCGCTACCCCTTCGAGGTGACAGTCTTAGTCCGAGTCGTATACTTGGCCATCTCTCGTCGCCGTGGGACAGTCTATCGAGACTGCTGCCTCAACAATCGGGACGATCCCAGTCCACATGGTCTAGGGCGAGACGACAGCGACTCCACGTACTTGGCGTCCCGAGAACATACCTCGTCTCTCAGTCATGATCGCGGCGATGAGGATCACTTGACCGTTCGTGGTCACCGGATCATGTAGGACCAGCATCTGCTTGGTCGTGAC
>BLSH010085618.1:801568-834335 GCA_018402905.1 Glandirana rugosa | reverse complement strand
CAATAACACAGGTGGGGGCAGTTATGCAGCCAATAACACAGGTGGGGGCAGTTATGCAGCCAATAACACAGGTGGGGGCAGTTATGCAGCCAATAACACAGGTGGGGGCAGTTATGCAGCCAATAACACAGTTTTGGGCAGTTATGTTGCCAGTATCACAGGTGGGGGCAGTTTTGCAGCCAATAACACAGGTGGGGCACTTATGCAGCCAATAACATAGGTGGGGGCAGTTTGCAGCCAGTATCACAGGTGGGGTACATTGCAGAGACCCCCCCACACTTACCCTATCCAATAGGCAGGCAGGATTGTTGCAGAGTTCGGCATGCGGAGAAGCGGGCTGTGAGTCTGCAGAGATTCGGCATGTGGAGAAGCGGGCTGTGAGTCTGCAGAGATTCAGCATGCGGAGAAGCGGGCTGTCCCCTATCGTCTGTCACCGGGCGGTCAGGCTCTCTATGGGAGCGGGAGTCACGTCCGCTGCCACAGTGACCCGCCCCCGGCCACCGCATCCGATCCAATCACACTGAGCCGCAGGCTCAGGGCAGCCAATCAGACTGTGTGTGTGCGCCTGTTCAGCACACACACATAGACTTTAATGGCTGACCAGCCAAGGAGCCGAAAAAAAGAAAGAAAACCACCTGTAGGGGGGCGGGGCTAACTTTTTTTCCCCTTCTTTAGCCGGTGAGGAGGGGGCGCCCAAGCGCCCCTCATACACCAGCTGCCACTGTTTCACGCAGTGATGTGAGCAGGGCGTTTACTAGTGCCTTCTCATGCACAGCAGAGGTCGCCGCCGATTCATTCTCACTGTCATGAGAAACCGGGGCCTCGCCATTCGACAGCTCAAGGGGGGTCCCCGTCACAGTGGAGAATCCTCACCGGAGGTGGGGGGGTAGGGGCCACTTTCTCGCCGCCTTACGCTCCCATACCATCTCTACCCGGTAGACAAACAAATCCAGGACCACCGACAGAGCGTCAAGAGGGATCACAATCCCTGAGGCGTGGGCTGCAACCACGGAGAGGTCTGGTGGTGAAGCACAAGCATCGGCTGCCATTGCGTCACCCACCCTGGTAACACGCCACTTGACTGAGGCCTAGGTACCAGGAGACCAGGCACCCCCACCCCAAAACGCTGTGCAGGGCTTACTACAGGAGTGTAACCCCGGAGGGACTCACCACCTGCCCGCTCAACTGTCCAGGAGAGGAGCCGTGTCTGCTGCTGTCTGCCGCTGCCTTGCCCTGCCCATCCTCCACACTTGCTGCTGTCCCACAGAGAAAAAACCGAGCTCTCAGTGCTGTGCGAGGGTTAAAGCGGCGCCAGAAAGCCTCAGGGTCCGTCCTGCACACACACAGGTCGGAACACGTGCATAGGCCACAGGAAAATGGCCACCGTGCACACTAGAGGCCAAATCATAGCTAAATAGTGCCACGACTATGCCAAAATGGCTGCCGGGCATCCTGGATGCCAAACCATGTGGTCGGCCACAAGAAAATGGCAGCTGGACCATGTCATAATGGCCGCTGATTGCGCTCACCGACCGCACCGATTGCCCCAGCAGCACGATGCAAGGAGGAGGGAACAGCTGAGGGCCCTGAACACCCCCATGGGACCCCGGAGGGGGGACACAGCGGCAGCGCAGCACCGGAGGGGGTGAAGCGAAGGAGGGAGGAAGGTAGGACAAACCCGCTAGCCTAACACCCCAGGGGGAACCCACCTGCTCCCCCCATATCCTAGTGGGAGAAGGGGGGCATACTTACCCATCCAGACGGGCGGAGCGGGTATCCCACCCGAGACAGATCTGCCTCACCCGTCAGGCCGGGGGGAGCTGTCGGCCAATGGTGGCACTGTGACACGAACTCAGGAGCCCGGTCATATGTGCACCGGCGGGACGTTTAACCCGTGGGCCACCCCGTCCGGTTCGGGGCCTGTCGCAGCCGACCCAGCGCGGAGCTAAGGTCTGCGCGCACTCGATGGCCGGCTGGGGAGACTACCTGGATCTAAAACCCAGCCTGTTACCCAGCACAGCTACTTGTTTGCAGTCTTCATCTGTTAGGCCATCCCCAAGGACAGCCGAAGTGGACCAAGCGAGGTACCACAGATCCCAACAGGGAGCCAGGTCTACTCCTTGCACTAGGCAGAGAAAAACTGAGCTAGCAGTAGCAGGGTGGAGGGTTGCTGCCAGTGGGGACTGCCCCCTGGGAGGGGCTGTGTCTGTCTGTTGTTCTTTTGATGTTAGAACTGCCTGTTCTGCCTAGTCACTCCTGAAGAGGGCATCATACCCACTTGTCCATGAGTTGATGTGCCTGTCAATGAACGAAAGAGAAAAATCATTTTAGGTCTGAAGAGTACACAAAACTCCCAAACATTATATATTTTCTGAAAGCAGACACCCTAGAGAATAAAATAATGGTAGTTCCAATTTTTTTATATCACATGATATTACAGCAAAGGTCTAAGAAACGCAAAATTTTCGTAAAAAACACAGAAACGTGAATTTTAGGGCAAACAAACACAATAAATTACCCAAATTTTTGGTAAAATATAAAAGACGAGGTTACACCACGTAAATAGATACATAGATATATAAATAATATATCAATTTTTGTGCGCCCCGTGAAATGGCGTCAAACTTCAGTACCTTTTTTATTTTATAGGCGAGTCTTCAGAAGCCCCCTATAAGTATCAGTTTAGCATTTCCGGAGGAGGTCTTGTGTTAGAATTATTGCTCTCACTCTGGGGTGCGCGGCAATATGTAACATGTGTATCGCAATCTACGTTTTCACGCGTAGGCGCCCCGTTGCATGCATTTACGTTCGTGTGTATATGTGGGGGTGGGGGCCTCAAAATTGTTTTGGGGGGGATTTTATTTTTTTTTACCTAACTTTTTTTTTCATTGCATTTCATATCACATGTGATGTTTTTTTGGTGACAGGTTCTCTTTATTGAGATATGCAGGGTCTACGAGACCCTGCATGTCTCCCCTGCACTCCACTAAATGTTTTGCAATGCAGATCGCATAGCAAAACATTATTTTCCGGCTGAGCTAGCCAGGTACACGGAGAGCTTGACGCAGGAAGGACGTCAGAGACGTTGCTTTCCGGGTCACAACAACATGGGGAAGAGAGCGGACGTGTATTCGCTCTTCTCCCTCCCCTCCAGCTGCTGCCACCCACCATGACAGTCCCTGGCCCGCAGATGGACAAGCAGAGCCTGGTAAGCAAGGCAGGGGCACACACACTGGGGGGGTGCTGGTACCGGGGGTATGTGAGAGCGATCGGGCGGCAGCGGCGCCGCTCAAATGCTCTCGCCTGACAGGCAGGAGGCTGTCTGTCAGTTTCACACACAATTCCGGTGGCTGCAGCCAATGGGTTGTGTGCAATACCCTCCGCCGCTAGGTCTGTACGACGTACGGACTCGGCAGCGAAAGGTTTAAACACCTATGGAAAGTCTAACACACATCCCTCACAGTAGTAAGTAATGACATCATGAATGATAGCGATGGTTTACTACAGTGACCAGATGGTACCAGGGCCAAACACAGATGCCCAGTACCCTCAGTAACATTGTGCTTTCATGCTTACTGTGGTCAGTTTTTTTTGTAGGAAATCAGGGGGACTGCCAGAAGCACCAGGGATTTTACACAAAGGAAGCAATACAAAGAGAACAGGATACTATATAATACACGTACATGATACAGCAGGCACTTATCAGGAATATGACATGTTGGGATAACATATTCTTTAAAGTGAGGGGCTGGTTTATCCAAAAGCTACCCTATTGGTCCTTCTAAGCCTACTGGCCATAATTAAAAGGTAATGCAGTGCATTATGGTTTTTAAAAAAAATTCTTCCTAGTGAATCGGTACATTAATTCACTGGAAACCGTGTATTTTAAACCTTCAGCATTCACCTTGAACCCAAGGTAGCGATAAACCTGAACCTCATCCCTATAACTGAGAGAAAGGTGCTGCAAATAGACTACCTTATACTGGAGAAAGCAAGCAATAAAAAGCACAGAAACATCTCAAGAATATTAATAGGTGTTTGTCACCTTAGCTCGGGTCAGAGCTTTTTATATGCAATAAACATGAATAATTATGTTTGATGTTTACAGCTCTAGACACATTAACAGCGTGGCAGGTTTAAAGAAAAAAATGATAAATTCTGTACTGTGCAAAGTACAGTAAAGATTACAAAACGATTCAAAACATTTTCGTGTCTCCTTCAGTTTCCACGTACTTTTTCCAGACTGCAGTTGTAAAGATAGCAGACAGGGTGTGGAGGAGGGAACAGGTTCACATACTGTGTCATCACAAGCTTCAGGCCCATCAATATAACCCCACATTTAATCTTTGTCACTTCTTTGTGCAGCATCTCCAATTTCTTAAAATTATTGGCCAGTAGAGATGAGTGAATCGTCGAAATTCTGTTCCCCTGCCAATTCATCTGAGTGGATCCTATGATTTGGTATACAAGATGTTAGTTCAAACATCTTTTTTTTTTTCAAATAGTACAAGATAAGGTATGCTCAGCTCACTTGTTGTTTAACAATTTAATATGTCAAATGTATAGATCAAAATTACAATAGGGAATAGAGAAGAGAAAGGTTGGTGTTACCAATCCCTTTAAGAGAGAGGAACAGAGGAGGAGAGAAGAAGAAAGTCTCTTTGGATATGAAGATAAGAACTTTTGAGAAACATTCACAGAGAAACTAAAGCACAGTGTATTCGGCATGGTAGTTGTCACAGCACCTGGTTGGATGGTGACATCCCCTCAGCACTTACCCCATCAGGAGCAGGCGGGAGGGCTCCTATGGGCGGTTTGTGGGCGCCTATGGGTGGCGGGCAGCTCGCTGGCTCCTATGGGCGGTGGGCAGCGGGCGGATTGCGTGCTCTTATGGGCGGCGGGTTGCAGACTCCTAGGGGCCGCGGGCAGGTTGCGGGCTACTGTGTCCTCTCTGCATCTTGTACCGTGCAGCTCCTCCCACCAGGCGTCCTTTCAGCCAATCGGGTGACGGGGCTCAAGACTCGCTTCCTGATTGGCCGGGAGCAGTGTGGCGATAACAAATATTAATTCGCTGTTGTCACACAACTGGGTGGGATCAGTGCACAGTACCCCAACCTTTTTTGAAGCCTACTAGGGGCTCTGGCTCTAATTACATGCTTCAAAAAAGCACACCCCGCCATTGGAATCCATTCCCCTTTCACTCCCCATGCGTTTCCCTCCGCCCCCCACCACATACATGCTGGAACACATGGAGTAAATAACTGGCAAACAGTTCCTGCTTCTCCACACCTCCAGTGTGTGAGGCGGTCTCCAAACTATGGCCCTCTAGTTGTTCAGGAACTACAATTCCCATCATGCCTAGTCATGTCTGTTATAATTTCAGCATTTTACAATGCCTCATGGGACATGTAGTTCTGCAACAGCTGAAGGACCGTAGTTTGGAGATCCCTGCTCTAGGCTCTCAGGTCCCCTGCTGTGGCCAGTAAATGAATTCCCTCCTACTGGCCACAGTCACCCTTCCCCTGGGTGCTAGGGTCTGATTGGCACAGCACACTCTTTTTCCCACGCTCTGCCCCACTGGAGACAAAGAGCTTGCCCCCGGCCGTGCGCCTACTGTGGACATATGGGATGGGGGCGGAACCAGTTACTTGGGCAATTTGATGCTAAGCGTCTGGTTGTCTAGGCCATAAGATGGCACCCTGCTGTGTCATATCGCTACACCAGGGGCTGTGTAATCTTGCCATACAGCTATTCTGAGAACTACTTCAATGCCAATCAGCGGTTTCCAAAGCGAGCAAAATCCTTTCTTGTATTAAGAGAGGTATTGACTCCAGAGAGAGAGACATAATTTTGCCCTGTACAAATCATTAGTAAAACCTCATCTGGAATATGCAGTTCAGTTTTGAGCACCAGTTAACAAAAAGGATATCAGGGAACTGGAGAAAGTGCAGAGAAGAGCAACCAAACTGATAAGAGGCATGGAGGAGCTCAGCTATGAGGATAGATTAGAGGAACTGAATGTATTCTCTCTTGAGAAGAGGAGATTAAGGGGGAATATAATCAACATATATAAATACATAATTGGTCCATATAGTGAACTTGGTGTTGAGTTATTCACCTTTAAGCAGAGTTCCAGCCTGTAAAAAAAAATAAAGAAAAGTAAGCAGCTACAAATACTGTAGCCTTGTGGCTTCACAGCCTGTTTCCTCCTGCGTGAGCGCGAGTCGCGCTGCGCTATTTTGAATGGTCCTGTAGTCTTCTGGGACCTGTGTGTCTCCCAGAAAGCAGTGTGGGAAGGAGGAGGGGCCAGAAATTCTTACCCGTAAGTGAGAGCAGGTACCTGGTTTTGACAGGTATCCACTTCCCCCTCCCCCAAAAGGTGCCAAATGTGGCAGTGGAGGGGGGGAGGAAACAAACAAGCGGAACATCCCCTTTTGAATGGAGCTCCGCTTTAAGGTCAGCAAAGAGGACAAGGGGGCACTCTTTTCATCTGGAGGAAAAGAGCTTTACTCTCCAAATACGGAAAGGCTTCTTCGCAGTTAGAACTGTGAAAATGTGGAATTGACTCCCTCAAGAACTGGTTCAGACCAAGTAGATTGCTTTAAAAAAGGACTGGAATATCGGATTGCCTCCTGGGAAATAAGGAAGGATTTTTTCTCCTGCCCGAGCAAATTGGATCATGCTTTGCTGGGTATTTTTGCCTTCCTCTGGATCACCTGTGGGTATGGGATTGTGTATATAGGATTGTAATTTTTTTTTGGATGGACTTATGTCTTTTTTCAACCAGACTAACTATGTAACTATGTAATTGTTCTGTGCCCTAATGCCACCCCTCCTGTATACCTAAATCTCCCAATAAATGCCCGCACGTCGGGTCCTGTGTGATTTGCCTCCATGTGCTCTCTCTCTGCTCTCCTAGTATGTAATAGTAGGGTATACCAATTTTAATCCACCAGTATTTTTTTGTAATCCCTTTGAATAACAACCACCCTGGCACAGAGATGTACAGGGGTTGATGTCCCAGACAGGATTGAAGGCAGGGACATGCAGTCAAGTGTCATGAATATAAAAAAAAACAAAAAAAAAAAAGATTGAGCTTCAAGGGTCGTAGCTCAGCAAACTAGGGTCACAGAGACCCCAAATTTGGTAGGTAGCCAAAGTCCTATACCACCACTGGTAAAAATTTGGGGCTCCTGGCACCTTCAGAAGCTACATACAGCACGGCCAGTTTAAATACAAGTTGGCACATGCTGTTTGCAGCAGACTGAGAGGATGAGCTCAGTGGACAGCTTGGAGCCTTGGACCAATGGTAAAGCGCCATTGGCCCAAGCTGTCAAATAAAAATGCTGCAGTGGAGGCTCTCCTCTCACTGCAGTATCATAGAAGGGGGCATGTGTCTAAAAGACACATTCTCTCTTCCAGCCCAGCCCTCTTAACTACAGGGAAAAAACATGGATTTACCCATAATGTCATGTTTTTCTCACACAGTTAAGAGGGAAAATCTGCTGCTGCTGCAAAGGTACTTTTTTAATCAAGCGAAATAATATTTTATTATGCTATATGTTATAACACAATCATTTAGTATTTATCTAATTTATTGTGAAATTACTGGTTTGAAGTTATAACTTCAAACTTCAGTAATTTTTCCGTTAAGCCACCTGCTTTTGAAAATATAGTAAATTACCTTAAAAACAATATATAATATAACAATATATAATAATTATTTGTATATTACTTACTTCTGGTAATTACCACTTGCCACCCAGGATTCTGACACTTCTCTCCTACATGTAAGAATCAACATTTTTTTGCTAGAAAATTACTTAGAACCCCCAAACATTATATATATATATATATATATATATATATATCTTTTTTAGCAGACACCTTAGGGAACAAAATGGTGGTCATTGCAACTTTTGATGTCACACGGTATTTGCGCAGCAATTTTTCAAATGTGTGTTTCACGAATAAGTATCAGAGTATCGGGCTCTGATACTAGCCAGTAGGGACGGACTGAACAACCCCCTGTTCAGTTCGCACCAGAACTTTCGAACATCGCAAAAGTTCGGAACCAGATAACGAACCACATTGAAGTCTATGGGACCCAAACTGTAAAAATCAAAAGTACCCATTTTGAAGGCTTATATGCAAGTATTTGGGCATACAATGGTTATGGAGGTCCAGGTACTGCCCTGGGGGACATGTATCAATGAAAAAAAATTTGTAAAAAACTTAATTTTTAAATGAACAGTGATTTGTTGATGCTTAAAGTGAAAAATTCCTTTCAATATAGTGCCTGGGGGGATCCCCTTAGTCTACCTGTAAAGTGGCACATCTGTACTGTGTATAGAAGCTGCTGCAGCAATAATTGAATTTATAAAGCCAATAAAAATGACATATTCCCTGCAAGCTTTCTTTATTTTGTAAGCAACGGCTTGGGGAGCCAGTCTGTATAATGATGCCACAATGTAGTGCACTGCGAACAAGATTAGAGATTTTTTGGATAAATTCTGGCGTCTCTTCCACAGACTTTGGATAGAAGTAACAGGTGCGGAAAAATTGGTCTTTGGGTGTCAGTGGCGCCTTCACACTGTAACCCTATAGAGGTGCTCTTGATGAAAGCAAGAATTGGCCTTGCTGTCAAAAATTGCAATGATATGCACCTTTCAAACTGGTGCGGAAAAATTGGTCTTTGGGCGTTAATTGTGCACATGAAACCTACACCAAAAACATTCTTCCAGATTAAATCAACACCCACAACTCTAGGCAGCCTAGAAGTCCTGCAGAGATTCCACATACCAAAAAACACTTAATCAGCGACATGGGCATCAGGGGCTTCACAGCTGCTGGTAATTCAGGGCTGATTCATTTTGATAAATGTAAGACAGTCCACAGAGTCTGTGGACAGACGCATTCTATTATTAGTAACAAAACCGCCAGCAGCACTAAATGCCTGTTCAGAATGTACGCTGGATGCAGAGAAGCCCAGCAGCTCAATTGCATACTGGGCAAGTTCTGGCCAGTGGTCTATTCTCATGACCCAGTAAGCCAGTGGATCATCGACTGGAAAGCTCTCCATCTCTGTTTTCGCCCCTAGATAATCGTCCACCATGTGATGCAGACACTGCCGATGGGATGTGGAAGTGTCAGGGCTGGGCTCAACCCTCCCTTCTTAAAGCTCAAGCTGCTCAGCTGTTGCTTAATTGCCAAGTACTCATCTTTCCACAGTGACTCACCTGATGATCATATCCTGCTCGTCAGCCAGCCTTGCTAGCTATTTAAACTGCCTGTAACAGATCTCCTGTGCGTTCGCCTTGGTCAACATATCCAGATACTCTCTGCTGTGTTTTCATGTTAAAGACTTGCCTGGCTGACTTCCCTTCGCGTTCATGATCCTGTTTTCTGCCTCTGACTACACTGATTTCTGTATTAAAGACTTTTGCCTGGCTGACTTCCCTTCTGGTTCCTGACCCCGTTTGCTGCTCCTACTATGCTGATCTCTGGATTCCTGTTTCACTGGCTTGTTCAGACTACCCACTCTAGTTACCGAACCCTGGCGATGTTTTGACAACGCTTGCCCTGTTTGTATTATTTTACCAGTTTATTAAAAAGTGTGATTTTTACTGCACTTCTGTCTCAGTCTGATTCATGGTTCCTGACAGTAGGCAAAGGCCATGAATTCAGAAGATGCAGGCAATCCACTTGCTGGTAATATTTTTTCCAGATTGGATGAGCAGGATCACCGCTTGGATCAGTGTTACAGAAGCTCCTGATTCGCACTGCTCACCACTTTGAAATGCTGCCCCAGGTGTTTCCCAGGAACAGAAGCAAGTTAGGCTTTGTTCTGGGCAAACCCCCTATGGGAGACGCAGAAACCCATCGTCCTGAGTTACCCAGAGTTTGTGGCTTCCTTTAAAAGGGTGTTTGATGTTCCCACACGCTCCACTTCTGCTGCCAAGAGCCTCATGCCCATCACACAGAGTATGAGAACTGTTGCCGATTACGCCATTGAATTTCGTACTCTGGCAGCAGAGGTTGCTTGGAACAATGAGGCCCTCATGGCTGCTATTTCTCATGGTCTCTCAGATAACATCAAAGATGGCAGCCCGAGACATACCCACTGAGCTGGAGAAGTTGATCACATTTGTCATACTCATTGACTCCAGACTTAGAGTGAGACCTTCCTTTAAGGAGCGCTTGTGGATGCCTCCTGTACATTTGGTTCAGAGCTTTGCAGTCCTACCCTTGCCTCCCTCCCCTCCCATGCCTCCTGGTACCGAGTCAGCCAGTGAAGTAGAACCCATACAGTTGGGCTTCACACGTCTCTCTGCAGATGAGAGGGCCTTGTCCTACTTGTCCATGAAACGCTCGCACCTTGAGGTCCTGTAGGGGACAGACCTTAGGTGGCGTTGTTTCGTCTCCTGTTATACTAAAGGATTAATAAAAATACCATGTGCAAAACACCATATATATATCAAAATATCATTCAATCCAAAAATATCCTTATGTAAAAGTGCAAAATATATTACATTCATAAAGTGCAAAGTTCATAAATTGATCACTAAAGTGCTCCTGTGTAAACAATTCATGCATGCCAGCGTCCCACAATGGATAGATCGATCCTGATGGCGCAGTGCTCAGACATTCAGGGTTGTGACACCTTCACCATAAATCAGATTGGGGCTTACCAGATCACCAGCGATCTTCCTTACTCAGGAAGATCATTCAGCACTTATTGGAATCTCTGATCCTCAGATGAAAATCCGGCCAGCTTCACTGTGTCCCCCTTATGGTGACAAGATGATCCAGCTCACTGTCTCAGATGGAATGGATGGATGAATCCTCAGAGTTAAAATACATGAAAAACAGGGAGACTCCTCATGATGTAGTATGGTCTCAAACATTTTATTTTAAAATCAGTGCACTTACATATAAAAAAAAAGATGCTGCTGGCAGTAAATCCTCCACTATAGCCAGTGCTATCCTTCAAACAGTCATTAATTCAAAAAGCATATGTGCAGCAGCGTGTGTGCATCGTCCCTACGATCGTTAAGTTATATGTAACATCATTAGGGGTACCATCTGGGGATCAGAGATCTCAATAAGCGCTGAATGATCTTCCTGAGTAAAGAAGATCGCTGGTGATCTGGTAAGCCCACATCTGATTTATGGTGAAGGTGTCACAACAGTGAATGTCTGAGCACTGCGCTTCCAGGATCGAACTATCCAGTGGGCTGTTTGCAAAGAAGCACTTTATTGATCAATTTATGAACTTTGCACTTTATGAATGTAGTATATTTTGCACTTTTGCATTAGGACATTTTTGGATCGAATGATATTTTGATTGGATTTTCTGTTCATTTCAAAGGTTTTGCACTATGTCATATATGGTGTTTTGCACATGGTATTTTTATTTAGCGCTGCGCTTTTAGGGTATTCATATTTGATTAACTCGGTATTTAGGTTTTAGTGCACAGCTGCTGTATTTACTTTTGGCAACACACTAGCACAGATTTTTTTTATATAGTAAGGATAAGCCTTTGGTTCCAGTTACCCATTCTTGATCTGAGTCGTCCATTGAGATACAGGCTCTAATCGACTCTGGGGCTGCCGGCCTGTTCATAGATGGTGCCTATGTTTCTAAGCACTCGATTTCACTGCAGCTTCATGCTACTCCACTTGCCATTGAGGCTATTGATGGGAGACCTCTACAGCCTGCCCATGTGACTCACGAGACTGCTCCATTGACCATGGCTTTAGGGGCTCTTCACCATGAGATAATCCAATTCCAAGTAATTTCTTCACCTCATTTCCCAGTGGTTATTGGTTATCCTTGGTTACAGAGGCATAACCCTTCTTTTGATTGGCTTCATGCTGAGGTTTTTTCCTGGTCGCCACAATGCAGTAAGGCTTGTTTTCAGAAAGTGGCTAACGTCTTGTGCACCCAAATTTAGTGATGTCTTTGATAAAGGTCAAGCTGGTAGTTTGCCTCTACACAGGTCTTATGATTGCGCAATTGACCTTCAACCTGGTGCCATAACCACTCGTGGCCGGGTTTACCCTTTTTCTGTCTTGGAGGATAAAACCACGGAGGAGTATGTTGCTGACGTACTTTCTTGAGGATTCATGCGCAAATCCTCGTCTTCTGCTGGTGCTAGTTTCTTCTTTGTGAAAAAAGAAGAGTGGCAAATTATGGTTCCCAACTATCCATGTTGCCTGACTGATTTGTTCCTCAGAGAATTCTTGTGTTAGAGGAGCATCTCCGTGGTCTTTGTTCCACTTGGGTACAGGTCCAAGATATGTGCCAATGGCAGGTACAGACTCCATGCTGATCACAGACGTCTACTTGCGCCTTCCTACCAAGTTGGGGAGAGGGTCTGGCTGTCATCTCGCAACCTCCAATTCAGTGTTCCCTGAAGCTGGCACCACAGTTTATTGTGCCTTTCCGTATTCTCCGCAAGATCAACCCAGTGGCTTCAGCTTTGGACATTCCTTCTAATATGCGTATTTCAAATGTATTCCATATCTCCTTATTAAAACCTTTGGTATGCAACAGCTTCACCACATCGGTACCACGTCCTCACCCAGTTCAGGCTGAGAACCAAGAGGAGTATTAAATACAATCCATCATTGACTCCCATCGGTTCCCGTAGGCGCATATGCTACCTGGTTCTTTGGAAAGGGTACGGTCCAGAGGAGCGCTCTTGGGTCTCATCCTTGGATGTACATGCTCCTGTCCTCCTCCTTCCATAGACATGTTCCCCTCAAACCTGGTGTCCCTCTGAGGGGGAGTGGTCATTGAGGAGGGGGTACTGTCAGGGCTGGGCTCAGCCCTCCCTTCTCAGAGCTCAGGCTGCTCAGCTGTTGCTTAAGGGCGTCAGCCAGCCTTGCAAGCTATTTAAACTGCCTGGATCAGATCTCCTGTACCTTCGCCTTTGTCAACATATCCAGATACTCTCTGCTGTTTTTTTCCTGTTCAAGATTTTCCTGGCTGACTTCCCTTCTGGTTTCTGATCCTATTTGGTGCCTCTGACTATGCTGATTTCTGGATTAAAGACTTTTGCCTGGCTGACTTCCCTTCTGGTTCCTGACCCCGTTTTCTGCCTCTACTATGCTGATCTCTGGATTCCTGTTTCACTGGCTTGCTCCGACTACTCGCTCTGTTTACCGACCAACAGAAGCCTCAAAACTACATTTTCCCTGACACTGTAACCTACCAGAGTTAGTGTCCTCAAGAGATTTCATCTTCTGCACTCTCCACGAGGACAGGATGAGTTCTGAGAGGTTCCCCTTGTAATGGTGGTCAAGGAGGGTTGCCAACCAATAGTGATCCTTCTCCTTTACAACACATATTCTTGGGTCCTTTCGCAGGCTTTGAAGCATGAGGGAGCCCATACATCGCAAATTTGTGGAGGCTTGAGAAACAGGCTCCTCGGGGTCACTGAGGATTATAGATACTGGAACTGCCTCCTCCCAGCCACGTACTACTCCCAAGGGTTCTGGGGATGGAAAACCATCTCTTACTGACTCCAAAACTGCCAGAATCCTCCTCCTCCCTCTCTTCTTGTGTGTTCTGTGGCATTGGAACAATGGTTCCTGCATAAAGTGGGCCTTGAGAGGAAAGGAAGTTCTCCTCTTCCTCCCACTGGTCTACCTCGAGTGCCCTGTCCATAATGCCACACAGAGTCTGCTCCAGGAATAACACAACAGGGATTGTGTCACTGATGCATGCATTGTCATGGCTCACCATCCTTGTGGCTTCCTCAAATGGTGACAGTACACTGCATGCATCCTTTATGAGCAGCCATTGGCATGGGGAAAAAAAGCAGAACCAGCCTGAGCCTGTCCTTATGCCATACTCACACAGGTACTCGTTAACGGCCCCCTGCTGCATGTGCAGCTGCTGCAGCATTACCAAAGAGGAGTTTCATCTGGTGAGCATGTCACAAATCAGGTGGTTTATGGGTGGGCGGGTGGAATTCTCGCTGGATTTCAGCCAACTGAGCACTGGCTGAGTAGGACCACCTGAAATAGCTACAGACTCTCCTGGCCTGCTTTAGCAGATCTTCCAACCCTGGGTGCCTATTTAAGAAATGATGCACCACCAAATTGAGGACATGTGCCATGCATGGCACATGTGTCAACTTTCCTGTATAAGGGTGGACAGGAGGTTTGTGCCATTCTCGCACACCACCATTACTGGCTCCAGCTGCCATGGCATGAATCACTTCTGGGTCTGCCCATGCAGAGCTGCAAGAATCTCTACTCTGGTGTGGTTCCTGTCCCCTAGACACACCAGCTGAAGCACTGCATAACACCTTTTAGTCTGACTCATTGAATAGCCCCTTGAATGTTTAGGGGGTACATGTAATTCATAGGCCAATTCAGCAGAGGAGGGCATGGAAGAGGAGGATGAAGAGGAAGGGGTAGAGCTGACAAATCTTGCATCACCACCACTAGCTGCATGGAGACGTGGGGGCACAACAAGCTGCAGCACTGAGCCCTGTCCTGCATCCTTCCGAGTTGTAAGCAGAGCTACCCAGTGTGCTGTGAACAAAATATATCATCCCTGACCATGCTTGCTGGACCACGTGACAGCAGTAACATGGACTTTGCAGCTGACAGCCTTGCCCAACAATGCCACAACATTGCCTTCCACGTGATGGTACAGAGCTGGTATGGCCTTACGTAAAAAGAAATAGCGACTGGGAACCTGCTTACAGCTTATTCTGCAAATTCACAGAAGGGGGCAGAATCCTCCAGATGGAAAGGCAGAAGTTGTAGAGCCAGCAGGCTTGACAAGCTTGCATTTAGACGCTGGGAATGTGGGTAGCAGTGACTTTTTTTTTTTTTTTTGCGCCGAAGCAGATGGGGCACCAAAAAGTTTCCGGCTACAGTCTACAGCTGGTGGTGTGCTGCTGGCATATGTGCTGCAAGGACCTAGGACACCCTGCGCTATACCATCATCTCTGTCAGTGGAGGCTGCTGAGAGGTCATGAGGTATAGCGGGACATGATGGGGGGGGGGGGGGGGTGATTATTAACAAAATGTAATAAAGATGTGGAAATGTGTACATGGATGCACTTTAATCAATGGTAAGTGGTTTTTGGTGCACTTTAACTTGAGTACTCACTACACAGACACCCTCCAGTGATACACTATAATATACTGCTGTAAAACTGCACTTTCGCACTGCAATATACTGTCTCAAATGTGCACTAATGCACTGAAATATGTGGCGTTAAATTTGCAGTAACACACTGAAATATACTGATTTAAACGCGCACTAACGCAAAGAAATATACTGCGTTAAACTTGCAGTAACACAATGAAATATACTGTGTTAAATGGTCACTACACTACACTCACACTGACTGAACTGTCCCAAGATTCACACTAATGTTAAGATGAATGGTGGTCACTGCACTCACACTGACTGAACTATCCCCAGATTCACACTAAACTAATATTCTGCACTGACAATAGAATCACAATAGCCCGCTAACTGTCTAGTAGCACTGAACAGAGCCCTGTTCTATCTCTCTTCATGCTGATATCACACTAAAAATAGCCGTTATTGAGAGAATACTTTTATAGTGTGGGGCGGGACTAAGAGCAATGAGCCATGATTGGATAGAGTCATGACAGCATCCAGTCATTGCTCTAACAGTGCTCTGTGCCCTAATTTGGTGAAGCTTTCAATGCTTCAGTCAATCAGGGCTTTCAGTGCACTGTGCGGTGGCACAGTGCATTGTGGTCATTCGTCGGGCCGAACAAGCGGTTGAACACCCCAATAATTCAGGTATTCGGTGAATGGGCGAACTACCAATGTTCGGCCCGAACCGTTCACCCATCTCTACTAGCCAGTGCCTCACCAGCAACTGACCTCACCACACATCCCTGACTGAAGGTATATACCCATGTAGGCCACCATTCAAACTAATACCAATCTCATATCTATTACAGTTCTCACAGAAGGTCGCTTGCTATCCACCTTATTCATTCATAAAACATCATATTCTTTTCACAGAATACTCTGTGATCACTCTGTGATTCGAAAAGGGGGAGATTGTGAAGCTCACCTGCCCCTCTCCTCCCCCATTCACAGAATGCCTTCTTTGCTGTGAAAAAAATACAACACATTTGTGAATGGATGAAGTGGAGAGTGAGCTCCACTATACAAAAACTGTGACTAAGTTTCAGCGCCAGACGCTCAGTGCTCACAAGTGGTGTATGGAATTAATGACAGTATTGCAGCAGCAGCCAAACAAGAGTTAGAGCAGAAACAAAAATGTTTTTCCATGTCCTTGTTGCTGATCTCTTACCTTCAGCAACTATGCCATCCATCTTCTGCTGAGCTCTATAGTTCCTCTGCAAAAACCTGCTGATCTTGCTGAAAAACTGTGATTTCCTGTTTGCACGACTGCTAGCCGTTCTCCGTGCTGTACTGCCAGGCAGTGGTCTTTTAATGTCCCACTTGTAGTTTTTCTAACAGGAGCAGGGACTTGTATTTCCACCCTGCTCACTGTAGTGGGTGGAGGGAGTCTCACAGCCCCCGTTCTGTGCCGCCCATAGAGGTTGTTTCCCCTCATTGGAACAGTGCGCTCTGCACTGTCTATCACAATGTGGGGATAGGAGGAGAGAAAGCGAGCAATGTTTTCACATAGCAGGCAGGCCAGGTATACCAGGAATTCCTGGCATGCCTGCTACACCGATCACTGTAACTTGTGATCCCCATCCCCACATTGTGATAGACAGCGCAGAGCACACTGTTCCAATGCGGGAATAGGAGCAGAGAAAGCAACCAGTGTTTTCACATAGCAGACATGCCAGGCATACCAGGAATTCCTGGTATCCCTGCTATGTGAAAACACAGATGGGCACTGGTGTGACCACACTGATGGGCACTGATAGGCAGCACTGGTGAGCACTGATAAGTGGCACTGGTGGGCACTGATAAGCAGCCCTGGTAGGCACTGATAAGTGGCACTAGTGTGACTGCACTGATAAGCGGCACTGGTGTTACCGCACTGAGGGGCACTGGTGTGACTGCACTGATGGGCACTGATAAGTGGTACTGGTGTGGCTGCACTGATAGGCACTTATAAGCGGCACTGGTGGGCACTGGTATGACTGCACTGATATGCGGCACTGGTAGGCACTGGTGTGGCCGCACTGATGGGCACTCATAAGCAGCACTGGTGGGCACTGGTGTGACCGCACTGATGGGCACTAATAAGCGGCACTAGTGTGACCGCACTGATAAGCAGCACTGATGAGACCGCACTTATGGGCACTGATAAACTACTCTGGGGCGACACTGATGAGGCTGCACTGATAAGCAGTAGACACCGTCCACTGCCAAATATCTGTAGGGGGGTTTCCACCATCCTTGCAAAGTTTGCAGTCATTTCTATGTCTTATTTTCAGTGTGATGTGTATTATATGTGACGTTACATATCACAGAGGCTGGTATTGTGGTAATATTGAAGGTTATTGAGATTTCCATACATTAGAGGGTTCCACCATTATTGTGTTATTGATTGGTAAGTTAGCACTGCACTTTTTTGTTTTTTTCTCATGCCGACATTTACTTGTGTCACATGAGGATGTAAAACATCACGGCCCGGCTCTTTCTGTGGTGCGGCTAGGGATGTTCTCATACACCATACAAGCACTGATTGCTGTTATAAAGATCTCAAATCTACAGAAATGTACAGTGTGAAGAATATATAACTATGGGATGTGTGTACAGTTCAGTAATGTTTACATAAAGTACTTAAGGGTAATATGCTTATCTCCTGTTGTGTTTGGAGAGGAGAGAACAGACTGTATGTTACTGAGCAGTGGGCCTGACTGCAGAATGAGGGGTGTGATTCATGTTGAAGTGGGCTTGTTCACATTTACATGTACAGGCTATTGTACCTTCCACATTCATTGAAATGTGCAATGCATGATGGGAAATAGTGTAAACAGAGAGAAGTGGATATGATGTAATCACTGTTCTAACAGAGCCTTCCTAGCTAAGTACATGGTGCTTCTTTTGAACTAGAGAGACCACTTCCCATTAAATTGGACATATCTCTTCAATGGTAAGGAATTTCACAAATGTAATAACTGTTTAGTGTTTTGTGTAGGGGGGTGTCTTAAAAGGGGATTTTTGGAAAATCCCAGAGTTTTGCTTTAAGATGTACTTTTTACAAAGCAACTGTCAAAATACATGTTTCTTTCCCAGAGTTGAGCTATAATTACAAAAATAATAAAATGAATATTAATAATGAGTTTTTGATAAGCATCTCCAACATCTGCACATTTGAGTACTGGGAGCTATAGAAAACTCAAAGCATGTCAATTTCAGGGACCTGCTTTTCTGCCTGTAATACTTTGTAGCCATCAGTGGGTATCGACCAGCAGTCGTTGTTCTCATGAATTCATTATTATTTGATCATGGTTGCTGCAAGGCCTTCTAAACTCAGCCCTTTTTCAGTGCCTTAGCATTCTGGGTCTGCGCCAACCTGTTATCTATTTTGGCCATCTGATATTGCTCATTTTTTTTATTCCTGGCCTAGTAATACCCAACTTCTTTTTTTCCCCCTCCACCTGTGCCCAGCTATTTTAAAATGTATTAGTATATATTTGTGTATAATTTTAATTCCTATTATGTTTTTGTACACTGAGTTGTTTGTTTTCCTGTCTTCTAGTATTTGACTTACTCGTTCTGTTTTGCGCACTTTCACACTAGACATCTGCATCGAACAGATCTCCAAATCTGAGTTCTTCTTGTAGTTTACAAAACTGGGCACAACTTTTGCTTCTGTTGTGAGTGATGCTTTGTGGGTAGTGTGAAACCCATCAAAGCTTTGTATTTTGCATTACTGGATAAATGAGTGTATTGTCATCAGTTGTTTCAATCAATAACATTCTGGTTCTAATTAAAATTTGGTCTGATCTTGTTTTGTCTGAGAATAACATGAATTACAATTTTCATATCCCTATAATGCTACTCAAGTGTGTTCTGATTTTGTTGCCAGAGGATTATAAAACCTGCATTTATAAATATTACTTTACATGTTCTAGGGAGACTATGCTAGGTTGTATTATCTCTGTAAACTACTTAATAAAGCAAAAAAACTATGGATCAAGTTTTTATCCAGCATTTAGCTTGCATGTGGTCAGGTAATGCCATTTTCACCCTCAGCCACTGTAGCTCAGCATTCTCCATCTCATATCTCTCTGGCCCCATTCACATTCAAAGCTCGAAGGTCCAAGACATTCAACATCTGAAATCCCATGGTTTTCAATTGTGGCTTTTACAGAGTGCAGTGTTGCTGGAAGCTTGAACTTGTAGTACAAAAACTTCCTTTGACCTACAAGCTTCAAACATTTTTTTGGCACCAATAAACTTCAATGGGAGCTGGGAGTGCAGTAAAAAAACAAAAACAAAGAAAAAACACAAAGAACAGCCCAAGGTACATAACTTACAGTCAGTTGGATGTGACTGGAGGGGACGGACCTTTTCAATCAACCACCCATCTTTCATTCATAGATTGTTTTTTATTCATAGAAGTTGTAGTACCGGCTTCTATGAATGGAGGAACTGGGCGAAAAGTGAGGGGCTAGTTGGGTACTCTTGATGAGGGCCTGTGACAGTTCCCACAGCCATCTGTACCAACTCTAGCCCTAGACAGAACTTCTGCACCTATTTTGCTGACTTCCTTAACAGGCTATATGCACCATTTTAGTACACATGTGTAGCCATGCCCCCGTAGGGACTGCTGAATATTGTGGTTCACCTGTCACCTTGCCTAGCCCAACATCCATCTCTCAGATACTCAGAGACATAGAACAGTCCATACGCTTTGTTTTTGTTGTTTTATTTAGGGGATTGAACTTGGATGTTCCTGCCGAGTGCTCCGTCAGCCAACAGCTTGCTACAGGGGGCACCTGAGCCGAGTCAGAATTGATTGGCTGACTGACTTTGATTGACAGCTGCGGGAGCCAATGGTGTCGCTGCTGTGTCTCAGCTAATCAGGAGGAGGATTGAGCTGGACAGCTAAGACACTTTTGGACAGCGCTGGAGAGAGAATGGGCTCAAGAAAATAATTAGGGGGTGCTGGGGAGGCTGCTACACACAAAAGTTTTTTTTAATCTTTTTTTTTACATCAGGTTTATTGGAAGAGGTATAAGAGGTATACAAATTGTCAATTACAAATCCAAATATAGATGTGACATATGTTTACGTAAAACACATTGTCCAGTTTTTAAATGTCAACATAGATTAAGCCTAGTATCTCGGATAAACATGATATTATACAATAGCAATACTTATGTAAGGCTATTAGTCGATAATCAAAGTATTCGTATCAAATACGAGAAGAGCGTAGGTTAGCGGAAAGTAAAGTATGGTAATAGGTGGAAGATATCATCCATGGGAAAAAGGTGGTAAGAGTGGGTGATCAACACAGTTAGTTTTGAGTTCATCTCAACATCCTCGTGGTACATTTATCATCAGTCTTGTATGATATTATCTAATCATGAACACTCATGGTTTTTAAGTAATCAGAGACAGGTTATTGTGCATAACAGGTAATCAGATTAATGCTGGTTCAAAGGTCAACAATCTATCAGGTTTATTTATCCTTCTTAGGGTGAGGACCTTAGAGTGTCATATTCCTGAGAGAATTTAAAGACAAACCAAAGAGACCAAGTTTCATGAAAACGCTCAACATTATCATTTGGCTGGGCTAGCATATCGTCCATCTCACAGATATAATTGATTTTGTGTAACCATTCTCTGATAGATGGTATCTTAGCAGATTTCCAATACAATGGTATTAGGGATTTGGCTGCATTGATCATATGTTTGGACAAAGAATTTTTGGACTTTTTGAACAAAAAGTTTGTGATATGAATCAAGCAGCAAGCTGCATCAAGAGACAGTTTAGTTTCAGTGATTCGTATAATAGTTTATTTGACCTTAGACCAGGATGTGGAGATAGGAGCACATTGCCACCAAATATGAAATAGAGTGCCTATTCCATTTTGACATCCCCAGCATACGTCAGACGTCTACGGGAACCACTTGTGTAACTTAGCCGGGGTGGCATACCACTTTGCTAGAATCTTCTATGCTGTCTCCTGCATTCTGGTACTAAGAGAATCTATTGACCTTCGGCTCTGCGACATTTTGAATTTTTGAAAGTTATATGCGAGGTCTCTTTTTGAATTTGTTGTCCCTCCAGGCACACTGACTTCAACTCCGTTAGTTGTCTATTAAAATTTCTTCTTCTTAATGAATTATTGACATAGCTGCGTAGCTGAAAATATGTCCACAGGGGTAATTTTGTCATTTTATTCTCTGTCTGAAATTCCTTATGTGTTTTGAATATTCCATTACGGAAACAGTGAGTCGTTAAGACCGGTTTTCCGAATCTGGTTTCTGTAGTAATCAATTATCAATCCCTGGTGTAAAGTTTGGGTTGTTGTGTAATGGTGTGAGAGGGCTTAATGATGTGGAGAACCCAGAGTGTTTAGTCAAACTGTGAAATATTGCTAGAGTTGTGCCTATTAAGGGATGGGATCTCGTCATGGCTGGACAAGTTGTCCACAGTATCCATGGCGAGAATCTCAGTGGCGCCGGGATCATCTCAGCCTCTAAAGCGACCCAGTCCTTCATCGACTGGTGTCAATGCCAGTTTATTATTCTGTTGATGTGTGATGCGAAGTAGTAATATTGGTAATTGGGTAGACCCATTTCCCCCCTGTCTTTGGGTTTAGGGAGTAGGTTAAATCTGATCCGGTGCATGTTGCTGGTCCATATTAACTTGAGTGGAAGGGCTTGGAGAGCTTTAAAAAAAAGCTCTGGGGCACTTTAATGGGCAATGTTCAAATCAAATAGAGCAATCTCAGCAAGATAGACATTTTACAAATAGTGGCTCGTCCGAACCATGAAAAGTGTTTTAAATGTCAGGTTCATAGATCACTTTCTATGGTTTTGAGAAGAGGGGGAAAATTACGGTCATAGACCGAGGAAACTCTCTGGGTTAGCCATATCCCAAGATATTTCAGTGCAGTATTTTCCTATTTAAATGGGCTATTGGCTTGTGTACGTTCCAGCTACTTTTTGGTCAAAGTAATATTCATTGCTTCAGATTTTGTGTAATTAATTTTTAAATTGGAAATATATCCAAATATTTCAAATTCTTTTAAAAGGGAAGGTATTGAAGTATGTGGGCTAGTCAGGAAGAACAGGAGATCATCAGCTTAGGCTGCCACCTTAAACTCTTTTTGAGCTATCTCAAATCCTCAGATATTCCTGTTGGCTATTATTTTTCTAATGAATGGTTCAAGCGAGAGAATGAAAAGAAGAGGTGAAAATGGACATCCTTGCCTAGTTCCATTATATATATTTACTTTATCCAATAAGGAGCCATTGTTTTTGAGTTTAGCGGATGGGTTTTTATATATAGATGTGATCCATGCCATCATACTTGTGCCCGGTCCAATATGTCGACATGTTTCCAGCATAAAGTCCCACGCTACGCGATCAAAGGCCTTTTCCGCATCAGTCAACAGTAGAAGACCCTTGATTTTTCGCAACTGGGCTGCATAAATCAAATCCAGAGATTTGGTCACGTTGTCTTTGGCTTCTCTGCCTGGCATGAGCCCCGCCTCTTCTGGGCCAATCAGGGTATGAAGCAGAGGTTTTAGCCTGTTAGCAATAATTTTAGTCAATAGCTTAACTTCCAGATTGAGTAAAGAGATTGGTCTGTAACTAGAGCAGAGTGTCGGGTCTTTGTCAGATCGGGAGACCTTGGGGGCCATTCAACTGGATTGGTCGTCGTGGGCCAGTTGAATGGCCCCCAAGGTCTCCTGATCTGACCCCCTTAGACTTTTATCTTTGGGGTCATCTGAAGGCAATTGTCTATGCTGTGAAGATACGAGATGTGCAGCACCTGAAACTACGGATACTGGAAGCCTGTGCTAGCATTTCTCCTGCGGTGTTGCTATCAGTGTGTGAAGAGTGGGAGAAGAGGGTTGCATTGACAATCCAACACAATGGGCAGCACATTGAACACATTTTATAAGTGGTCAGAAACTTGTAAATAACTCATGAAAGAATAAAGTTACGTAAAAACCAAGCACACCATTGTTTTTCTTGTGAAATTCCCAATACGTTAAGTTGGATTCAAAATGGCCGACTTCAAAATGGCCGCCATGGTCACCACCCATCTTGAAAAGTTTCCCCCCTCACATATACTAATGCGCCATAAACAGGAAGTTAATATCACCAACCATTCCCATTTTATTAAGGTGTATCCATATAAATGGCCCACCCTGTAGTAGTAGTAGGAAGGAAGGAAAAGTCAGAATATATTAGCGATTGAGATAAAGAGAGCAAATTCAACAAGCTCCTGGGTAGCTATGCTATCCCAAAAGCTCATGTATCTTGCACCACGGTGAGGTGTCAATGTCCTCACCTTGGGTACCTGGTAGGGTTGAGGGAGGCGGCGACCTATATGTTCAAACAATAGAAGAACAGTAGGTAGCTATTCAACAAAAGAAAAAAAAGGCTCTAGTACTTATATAACATCAATAATCAATGGCCGCAGCCTTAACATATTATGAGATTAGTGAGCATAAGTCTGCTCCGCACTTCAATCTTAAATTGAGTATTGAAAAGACTTGGAAGTTTAATACCTCCACGCATATGGGTTGTGAATGAAAGCAACAGCTGTTTCCGCCTCTCCCAGTCCCAAAATCCTCCACTTGGTGTAGTATGGGAGGTCAGTTAGCAATGCAATATGTATATAACCTAGTAACTACATGCCTTAGGCTGAGTTATATGAGACCACAGTAACTGTGAACTTTAAACAATGCTCAAGATCCTACTATGGAGTAAAGGAGTCTGTCTTTTGACCCTGTCTTAATCAGACGCCGGTGAGAAAAGAAGGTGTCGTTGTAGTATCTCATATGGTTCAAAGAGGCAATCAACCTCGGGTGTAAGAGAACTTATTTTCTCCAGGTAACACAAACGTTTATTTTATCTGTTAAGGCGTGAAGACACCCTGTTGTCTGTTAGAGCCAATAGGATTCCAGGAACCAGATCCCTCCCCTGATCATATCTCATGAAGTCAGTAAAGCGCAACCATTATTAAGTAAACCAACAAGAAAAAAAAGTAAAAACTTGTTTGCAACATGTGAACTTATGGGGTAGCTCCCATCTATGGTACAAAATGAGCTTTTGACATGTTTAGATACCATCCGTGGGTCTAATATTCCCAACAGTCACTTGTGTATGTCATCCATATATTCAGTTGTGTTATCCGGGTCAGCCGCTCTGCCGGTTATAGATCCTCTATGTCCCTGGAAGAATGGGCTTTGTTGTTCGGAGTTCCCGCCAGTGATCCACCTTGACGGGCTGGCTTTATTCTTTTGGATTGACCTTTTTCAGGTGAGATAAATGGAGATCGCTGTAGATGTCCCTCCAGGGGCGGTAGGCGAAACTCCTGATACCATTCTGGCAAGTCCACTTGACCTAGCTGGAGTGAGTCACAGGAATCAGGCAGGTCATCTGGTGTGCGCAAGGCATGCTGTTTGCCGTCATGTGTGACAGTTAAGGCGAATGGGAAGCGCCATGTATATCGTCGGCCTTTCTCCCACAATTTGTCTAAAAGGGGCGTAGTGCCCTACGGTTTTTCAGCGTGATCTGAGAAAGATCATGAAACAGCATTATGGTTTTGCTGTTAAAAACAATCTGGTCATTTCTGCGGGCCTTCCTCATGAGGTCCTCTTTTAATGTGAAGTTCTGTAGACAGCATATGATGTCACAAGGTGGCATGTTATCAGGGCCTCGTGCTCTGAGAGCTCTATGAGCTCTCACAAATTAAATTACAGTGTCCTCAGGCCTCTCCAGCAGACTGTTAAAGGCTCGTTGTAAAGCTGGTACAATTTGGTCATTATCGACCATCTCTGGGAAGGCCCGGACCCTTATATTGTTTCTTCTGCCCCTGTTGTCCAAGTCCTCTAAATGCCTGTTCAAATCTATAAAGTGAAGTACATGTGAGGCTGTAACTCTTATTAATCTGTGTATGGCTTTCAACCTTTGCTTCCCAGCTGCTTCAGCTGATGCCATTTTTTCTGTAAGGACTAAGAGGTTGGACTTCAAGTCTGTTATGGCTGCTGAAAATGTGCACTTTATATCCGCTGCAAACCCTGACATGTCTGCGTATGTAAGGGGGTGAACAGTATGGAGATGTCCCCTACCATTGTCCTCTGTCGCCGACTGGCAATCCTCACTGAAGTTCTCCTCTGTGTGAGCCAGCACCATCTTGCCACTAGCCATGATGCAGCATGAGGCTGCCTGATTTCGGAAGAGATCAGAGATATTTTATCCCTGGTTCGCCGTTGATGTGCGGCGGGACCTTGTGTTTGGCATCGGGTGGTTTTAGTGCCCGTTCTTGGGTGACGGTCGTGCGGAGAGACGGGTTAAAGCTGCAGATCCGTCGGAGCTCCTTTACTTTGCTTCAATTGCCGCCACACGCCAAGCCACGTCGCAAGTTTTTTATCTTAATGCATAGAAAGACCTCTTCTCTCTCACTCCTCCAGCACTTCACTTGCTGAAGATTTCCAGACCAGCTATCACCACATGGTTAGGCCTGACACTAACTCAGCAAGGCCTCAGTAAATTGCCTTTTGCGGGCAGCAACCTTGGGCTTCTGTGGTGTAGAAATAGTTCAGGTGCCAACTGTCCTCTATTCAGCTACCAATCCCAGATAGCTCTCTTCAGGCCCTACCAGCCAGCCTGGCTGCAATGACCTCTCTCCACTGCCCTTCCCACAGTCCACTCTTCTGGTTCTGCACCCATCTCAAACTGCAAACTCCCAGTTCTCTCAGCTGTGCCCTCCCCAGTCCTCCTGACTGTGTTTCACTCACCAGCCCTCCAGGCTGCAACTAGGTGTCGTGGCTGGAGTTCTTAGCAGTGCTCTCTCCCACTGTCCTCTACTTGCTCTCTCATGTGTCTCTGTACCAGGATCTCTTCTCCTCCTGTATGCACCCGAGCCCAGGTCCAAGGTCACCCCTTCAGACTGGGGAGTCCCCTGTAGGTCCCGACAGCCTCCGCACTCTCTCACTCCATCACTTCCACCTGACAGCTCCTACCCAGCTAGGCTGACCCTGGGTATTTAGGGAGACCTGCCCCTTGCCAATCCAGGTTGGGGATTGGTCAAGGCTCCCCAAATTACCCCAGATGGCTACACCTCCCCTCTCTACCTCTCTTACCACCTCTACCACCTTTGAGTCACCCAGCCCTACCCTGAGCCACTCCCAGCCCAGAATGAAAACAAACAGTCCTAACCCCCAGCTAAGCATGCCTAAATTTCCCTACCCTGCCAGAAAAATCTATCCTCTAGCACTTACCTACCTACAGGGTGCTACACTCACCCCACACCAAAATCCAGCCAATCCTTTGGCTGGGGATTTAGAAAAAAATGACTCCTGGGCCCAGGAGCAAGGGCATCCCATAAAATAAATTGGAAGGGGAAAAGGGAACAAACTTAGACTTGGAGGGATATGTACAAATAAATACGTACAAAAATATAAAATTATTTTCTCTCAGTATTTACATAACGTACATACATTACACATCCATCTATGACATCCCTACCACTAAAAAATGATCACATACAATGGATCAAAGAGTCTCCCCCTCGAGGGAACCCCTGCGGCCGCAGGGTCCGTAGCTCCAGCTGGAGATAGATAGACAGCCGTCCTATCCTGAAGCGTCCTGCAAAACAGACAAACAACATCCTATCCTATTAACTATCTGTACACTCTACAAATTTCTGTCAGAAGGGTGTTATGAGCCTGCTGACAGAAATAACATCACAACCAAACACATGGTTCACTTTAAATTGGGACTTTCATCTGTGGTTCTGTTAGAAGGGGGTTATAAACCTCCTGACAGAACACTGGGGGGAGAAAAACATTGTTCAGCAAGCAAAAGTTATTTTTGGTCCCTGATGGGAGGAGCCCCTCCCCGAGCAAACAGGCTCCTCGAAGAATTGGTTTAGGAAACAGACCTCTCCATAGTGTCCTTGCAACAGAAAAGGGTCCATCCATTGGGCACAATAGGGTGGCAGGCCGGTCTGACCCTGCAAAGTCAGGGAAGAAGAACACATTCTCACTGCAACTCTTCAGCAGTCCATGTGAGCACTTTTAAAATGGCTGTACCTCCAACAGTCCTCCTCAAGCATAAAAGTGCGGGTCGGGCAACCTCTTCCTGCCGCCCCCTTCCTCCCTGATGGAGACAGAGTGACTCTTCATAGGCCATCCCACCTTAGCGACCATCACTCTGTCCCTATGGATAGACCTACCCAGCCACCATTCCTTGCGAATGTCCTCAAAATGGGCCCAGGTCTCCTCACACTCTGCCACTAGCAGTGGCTTAGGGACGTGTAGGTACTCCTAAACCTAGCCATCCTCCCACTCTCGCCTTGAGCTCTATATGATGTCCATGGTTTCGGGGGGACATAGAGAGAGTCCAGACCCCACTCCAGAGCAACCCTACCCTGAACTTCCCACTGGACCGGGAAAATCTGGGCAGCTTTCTCGGTTTTCCTTTCCTGGGCAGGACACAAGCATGAGGGGATCTCTACACCCATTGCCTGTGTTCAGCTGTTCTGGTCTGGGTGGTGGAAGGTCTATGGACAAAAAGCTGTCTGTAATTGATGGGGGTTCCTGCTGTGTCTTTGGGCCTCCCAACAAACTATGGCTCTTCTCCTCCCTCAGATGGAACTTCCAGGACCTGGAAACCTCCTGTATCCCATTCCTCCTCAGAGCTTCTATCCGGAGAGGTCCATTCTGCTAACCTCTCCAGGGACCCAAAGCCAGCTTGCAGTCTGGGAGGACCCCAATCTATGGCCCTGTCCTCACCTTCCTCCTCTGGCTCACCTGAGGGCGCAGCCTCCAACACTGGCTCCTTCCAAAGGGAGATGGCTACTGACAGAGGCAGTCAGCATTTCAGGGATTTATCTGGTTCCTGCTGGGCAGTACTTACAGTTACCAGGTCCCAGACCAGGCCGCAGGCCACAACAGACTCCTCTTCCCTTATGTCACTGAGATTCGCAGGGGAGTCACCAGGTTCAGACTCTACCCCACCTTTCGGCGATGATTCCAGGCGCGCTCTGGCCTTTGGGGATTTCCGCGGCTGCATGCGACACAGTCCTGAGTGCAGGTCCACACTGTAGTACTGTGGCTCCTGCTGGCTGGATGCAAGCTGGGTGAGCGTTTCACCACAATGACCACACCGGATCCAGGCACTGACCCCCGCAGTCGGTATCTGGCAATTTGTACATAACAGGCACAGCCGCTTCATCCCCTCAATTATCCCGAAGGCGAATCCCCCGAGATGCTCCAACCGAACACCGGTGTCGACCAGTGTCCATTATTGCAGATCAGGCAACCAAGTCAGCGCTGGGAGTATGCAACCACTCTCCGCCATCTTGCTCCTGTGCCTTGTGGTGTCTGCTGCTAGCAGGGAATGCTGAGCCTCCTCCAGGGTGTGGCACCGCCCCCTCGCTTCCAGACAAACTGGCGTCTGCAGAACTGATAAGCAAGCTCTTCCCTGGACATGCTGCTGTAACCCCTTGTTAGACGAACTGAAGATTGCAGGCACACTGTAGCTAGCAGGACTTCTCCAGGCATGTCACTTGGCACAGACTGTGCCGAAGCAACTAGAAGCAGAGGACCACTGACTTCCCCGGTGGTTGCCGTTAGTATATAATAAAGTTTGTAACCCATGCCTCACTGTTTTATTGAGGGGATTGAACTTGGATGGGAAAGGGAAATTATGGGATGCCCAGAAAGATTCAGTATAACTTGATTGGGACAACTATATACACTCCTGTATATACACTCCCGTCTTCTCTCCAGCACTACACTTGCTTAAGACCTCTTCTCCCTCACTCCACTAGCACTTCACTTGCTGCAGACCATTACTCCTCCAGCGCTTCACTTGCTGCAGACTGTTACTCCTCCAACACTTCACTTGCTGCAGATTCCTGGACCAGCTAGCACCACATGGTTAGGCCTGACACTAACTCAGCAAGGCCTCAGTAAATTGCCTTTTGCGGGCAGGGACCTCGGGCCCCTGTGGTGTAGAAATAGTTCAAGTGCTAACTGTCCTCTAATTAGCTACCAATCACAGATAGAGACAGAACACTCTACCTCCAGCAATTCCCTTGCTGCAGACTATCACTCCTCCAGACTAGCTAGCACTGCATGGTTAGGCCTGACACATTAACTCAGCCAGGCCTCAGTGGATTACTTTTTGCAGGCAGAGGCCTTGGGGCTCTTTTGTGTAGAAAAGTTCAGGCGCTAGCTTACCCTCACTTCAGCTACCACTCCCAGATAGCTCTCTTCAGGCCCTGCAAGCCAGCCTGGCTGCAATGACCTCTTTCCACTGCCCTTCCCACAGTCCACTCTTCTGGTTCTGCACACATCTCAAACTGCAAACTCCCAGTTCTCTCAGGCGTGCCTCCCCAGTCCCCCCGACTGTGCTTCACTCACCAACCCTCCAGGCTGTGACCAGTTGTCCTCCCTGGAGATCTTCGCAGTGCTCTCTCCCGCTGACCTCTCCTTGCTCTCTCACGTGCCTCTATACCAAGGTGTCTCCTCTCTCCTGGATGCACCTGAGCCTAGGCCCAAGGCTACCCCCCCCCCCCAGACTTGGGAGTCCCCTGTAGGCCCCGACAGCCTTCGCACTCTCTCACTCCATCTCTTCCACCTGACAACTCCTCCCCAGGTGGGCTGACCCTGGATATTTAAGGAGGCCTGCCCCCTGCCAATCCAGGTTGGGGATTGGTCAGGGCTCCCTAAATTACCCCAGGTGGCTACACCTCCCCTCTCCACCTTTCTTTCCAGAAAACTCCAGAAGCTTCTGGAAAGAAGTGGGAGGTCCTGATGACACCACCTGTGAGTCACCCAGCCCTACCCGGAGCCACTCCCAGCTCAGAATGAAAACAAACAGGGCAAGCCACCAGCTAGGCCTGCCTAAATTTTCCTACCCTGCCAGAAAAATCTATCCTCTAGCACCTACCTACCTAGAGGGTGCTACATATGGTTCTGCCCGGTGGAGCCCTAGCCCATTTCTCCTATCTCTTCTAAACTCTGCTCCAGATGGTCTTGCATCATTACTTCATTACAGAGGCAGTCTCTCTTGAGACTACCTTGTCTGTGATGCCTGTCTCTCTCAAGACTCTGCTAGTGCCTTCTACATTTAACTTCTGTTTGGTGTTTGATAGTTTTTGGTTGCTGTTCCTGTTACAGTTTAGTTTTAGTAAACTAAGTAGACAGCATTAGAAAGAGATCTAATAGGCAGCTTGCAAAAATAGGTCAATATACAAAACCGTCAAAGTGCAAATACAACAAAATGCAGCATCAGTAAACAAATAATGTCATATAATGTATGTGTATACAAAGTGCAGAAAATTAGAAAGAATTATTGTAGCATGCTCACATCACCATGGACACTGTACAATGTTTCGGAGCTGCACATGATCTCTTCGTCAGGCATGTAAAGGGATCACATGCCTGACGAAAGGGGTCCTGCGCAGCCCAAAAACGCTGCACTTTGTCCATGGCGATATGATCATGCTACAATAACATTTTTGGATGGTACTTGTTGATCTGTAGTGTGCTGGCAAAGATGTACATTGATCTGTGATGCTTCCAGTCTCCAGCTGGTTGGTGCTGAAGCAGCTGCTATTCCTGAGCCTAATCTAGGAACTCATTTAATGAGAATATTGACATCATGTGATTCAATGTGGCACAATTTCTAAAAAGGATCAGAGAATTCTTTCCCCATTGTTTCTCGTGGGTAGGGCAGCCCATTGAAATGAATAGGCCGTCATACCTGTGACATGCATGCGCAAACGTGCTTGCACATATGTAAACTTTTGGTGAGATTCTTGCTCTCTACTATAGGCAATAATACAAAAACCCGATCCCCAGGTTTAAACTCTCTAAGCTTGGCAGACCAGTTGTACACACACACCTCTGGGCATTTTGCACTGTCTGTAAATGTTCCCCAACTATGGGCATAACTTTTGTCATTCAATTCTGCATTTCTGCAATGTGTTTCACCACACTTTGATAACGGGAAGCTTCTTATTCCCACGTCTCTTTCGCTACATCCAGTACTCCTCTGGGAGAGAACCCTGTGGAGGCCTGGGGTACCTCTCGTATGGCAAACAACAAGGGAGGCAACAAACAATCCCAATCACGACCATCCTCTTCAAATACCTTTTTTAACTTTTTAAACCCCTTTAAGGTTTTGTTGAATCGCTCCACTAACCCATCAGTTTGTGGATGATACACTGAAGTCCACAAGTATTTACTCTTAAACAGTTTACAGAGCTCCATAATCACTTTAGACATAAATGGGATACCTTGATCCATCAAGATCTCAGATTGGAGCCCTGTTCTCATTAACACGTGAAATAACTCCCATGTGATGACCTTGGACAAGCAATTTCTTAAAGGGACCATCTCCGGATACCTGGTGGCATAGTCAAGGAACACAAAAATGTATAGGTGTCCCCTAGCTGATTTGGGTAAGGTGCCCACCATGTCCATGGCTATCCAATCAAAAGGGACCTTGGTAATCGGAAGCTGTACCTGTGGACTGCAAAAATGGGGCGCCAGGTTGGGGAGGATTCACAGTACTCCTTATTTTCCCCATATACACTGGGCCAATAAAACCAATGTAAAGCCTGTTCCTGAGTTTTAGCTTTCCCAGAGGTGACCCCAAGTACATAGCTATGAGCCAAATGTAACACCTTGGACCCAAAAGGTTGGGATGCCACCAGTAGTTCAATCACCTCATCATTTTGTACAACAAATTACGATTCACAGCAAAATGGGGAAATTACATATCTAGAGTAGGAAATATGTATAACACTGCGCATCCACCAAAAAGGAAAAGCAGCTAACACCACAGTAGCAACAACACTTGTGAATCCAAACAATACAATATATAATGTGCAGCGCTAAAGTAAAAGTAAATGGTTAAGACCCGGGAACCACCCAGGGAAAATAGTGTCCTTAGAGAAAAGTGTCCTTAGAAAAGTTCTTCCAGAAATCCAATGACCAGAAGAAGTGTATTGTTCCAAAATTAGTGAAATGATAGGAGAAAAAGTTCAATGCTTCATAGTGCTCCACCACATAAAAGTGTATCCACCACCCAGGGGCGTATCATCAAATGAGTGGGCCCGTGTGCAAGATGAAGAGTGGGCCCCCCGGCATCGTCAAAAAAATGTGGGTGTGGTTTAAATTGCACTGCAGGGAGAGGAGTGCGTAGTGTATGGCGGTGGGTGGGATGCGCAGGTAGAGGAGTGCGTAGTGTATGGCGGTGGGTGGGATGCACAGGGAGAGGAGTGCGGAGTGTATGGCGGTGGGTGGGATGTGCAGGGAGAGGAGTGCGGAGTGTATGGTGGTGGGTGGAATGTGCAGGGAGAGGAGTGCGGAGTGTATGGTGGTGGGTGGGATGAGCAGGTAGAGGAGTGCGGAGTGTATTATGTGCAAGATGGTGTCAGGAGTTATTATTTTGTTTCTTTTTTCTTTACAATTTCATTTTTTTAGTATTTTCTTTTCATATTTTCAAAATGCTTTTAGGGGGCCAGAGGCGTGAGGAGAGGGACGTGTAGGGTGGGTGGCGGTATGTGAGGCGTGAGGAGAGGGACACGTAGGGTGGGTGGCGGTATGT
>BLSH010085618.1:783047-800936 GCA_018402905.1 Glandirana rugosa | reverse complement strand
CTTAGTGGAGGCAGATTGGGGTCCTTGTGCTTAGTGGGGGCAGATTGGGGGTCCTTGTGCTTGGTGGGGGCAGATTGGGGTCCTTTGCTTAGTGGGGGCAGATTGGGGGTCCTTGTGCTTAGTGGGGGCAGATTGGGGGTCCTATGCTTAGTGGGGTAGATGGGGGTCCTTGTGCTTAGAGAGGGAGGTGGTGGCAGATTGGGGGTCCTATGCTTAGTGGGGGAGGTGGGGGCAGATTGGGGATCCTGTGCTTAGTGGGGGCAGATTGGGGGTCCTGTGCTTAGTGGGGGCAGATTGGGGGTTCTGTGCTTAGTGGGGGCAGATTGGAGGTCTTTTAGCTTAGTGGGGGCAGATTGGGGGGCACTGCCAGTCAGTGGGGGAGGGGGTACTAATGCTCCTTACCTGGCTGATCCATCTGGAATCCTCCAGCACTCACTTTTCTTCAGGCACAATTTCCCTGGTCTGAAGGGATCCGGGGATGCCAGTGCAGTGATCGCTCACTTCTCTGCTGGGTTCTGACTGATGACTCATCTATAGCAGAGCCTGGCAGAGGGAGATTACTGGTCTATGAAGTCACTGCACAGGCATCCCCGGCATCCCTCCGGTTAGTTCCAGCCCGACTACAGGAAAGTGATACCGCTGTCACTTCTCCTGTCAGCAGCGGCACCCCCCCCCCTTTCAATGTGGCTCCTGGGATCCTCTGGATGAATGATGGGTCCCACCGCTGCTCAGATCATCCCTGACAACCCTGGACTTTTCATCCATATGTGCAGGGTGAGTCACGTCACAGTGGGGCCCCCCCCCTTTGGAGGCCCGTGTGCAGTGAACACTCTGAACACATGGATGAAACGCCACTGCCACCACCTTAATGATTAAACACCCTTACCAGAAATTAACTGGTAAACCGCATGTAGGAACAGCCTTGGCAGATGGAATTTTAGCACCAGAGCTAGATCGGTACCCCTCATATATGTACGACAATCATCGATCCAGATGGATGATATGTACATCAAGGACCCAAAACCAAGGAAGGCTTAGACAATGTACTGTAGAAGATATTATCACAACCAAGCATTAGATCATAAACACATTGCATCGAGCCTGCAGGGACAAGCCTTGCTCAGTTCATGGAAAAGGTTCAGCTCAGCTCAGCTCAGCACAGCACAGCAACACCTGTTATCAGCCTAATCATTAGCAGTACTGCAGACACAACCACAACCTGAACTGACACCATGGAATGTGCTTCCTTGTGTTCTGGCCCATCTCTCTAGTGACAGGGGAACGCTCACAGAAACCTTCTGCACAGCTGTATCTCATCCAGGGACTGAGGCTCTGACTGAGCCACCCATCGGTGCAGCTCCCTAAGAAGACCTTGGAGAAAGCAGTCCAGTGCAACTCTGCAATCTGAGTGTTCTCCTCTGGTTTCAGCCAAACCTGGAACAAGTGCAACAGATGATACAGCTGTGCATGGACAGGCTTATCCCTGTTAAAGACCCTCAAAGCAATAGTCACTCCCAGCCTGGCTAGTATTTCAGTGAGCAGTTTATAGTCCTGTGCTGACTCTGAGGCCAAATTACAGTACGCCTGTTGAAGATCTGCAGTCAGGAAAGGGGCCAGCACATCTGCCCAGTCTTTCTCAGGCAGTCCTTCCCTTTTTGCAATCTGCTCAAATATTGCCAAGTAAGCTTAAACGTCATCTGTGGCTGCAACTTTTTGTAGCGCTCGCCGTACAGCTTTCCACAGGTCACCCTTCACAACAGGGCCACCCCTCACCATTTCAGCTTGCTGGGTCACTGCCTGCTGTAAACTCGCTATGTGTTCGACTAGTAAGTGGTCAGCCTCTTGCTGAGAAGTGACTGTCTGCTCCTGCTAGGCCTGCACCAGGACCTCCTCGTGGCAGGCCTGTGCCTGCGTATTAGCCAGTATCAGTTGCTTAACCATTTCCTCCATTGTTTTTTCTGATGCCTTTACAGCCTGTGTAGCTTTAACCCAGGATTGGCCTACTCACTCAAACTGCCCAATGCATTTTCCACCAATGTTTCAGATCAGAGGGGTAAACAGGCTTACATGAATCTTTTAGTGTCCCATACACAGCATATACAGTAAAGAAAGTCCAGGTTCCAGCCCAGCTCACCCAGCAGGTCACAGTCAGAGTATGGGGGCTTCCATGCAGCATCTTCAATTAACTCTCTTTTAACCCTGTCCCAGGCTGACTCTCTGAAATATATACATTTGTAATTTACCAGCTCTGATGTTCTGACTGCCTATCTTTTTTCTTTAGACCCCAAGATGCCAGGACAGTAGAGACACCCAAAAAATTACATAAAGTACAAGAATTTCTTGTTCAATATTTTTAATGAGGTTTAACAAGGTGAACAGAAAGAATGAACATTATTTGCAATAAAATAAAAGCAATTAAATAGTATTGCATGAAAGGGTACAAATGACAGAGCCATAAAAACAAGCTTCTGTGAACATTGTAAGAACAAGAAGTTATTTTCATGGTGGTCCCCATTTTTTCACCATTTTATGTATATGCTATTGGCTTTAACCGCATGCCGACCAGCCGCCGCAGTTGTACTGCAGCAGGTTGGTACGGATGCGCAAATTGCAGTGATTGTACGTCGGCCGCTTTAAGAGCTATAGGAGGCGCGTGCCCATGGTGTGGCGCTAGAGCCAATGCGCGTGGCCGCGATGTCAGCCGGCTACCCACGATAGCTCCACAGAGAAACAGAATGAAGATCTGTCAATGTAAACAGACAGATCTCCATTCTGCCAGTGGAGTAGAAAGAGATCTGCTGTTCCAAGTAGTCCGGAACAGCGATCTATCTCTACTCCCTGTCAGCCCAGCCCCTACACACTTAGAAACACCTCCCTAGGGAACATTTAACCCCTTCCTTGCAATTATATTTATACAGTAATCAGTGGCTATTTTTAGCTCTGATCGCTGTATAAATGTCATTGGTCCCAAAAAAGGGTCAAAAGTGTCCAATCTGTCCACCAGAATATCGCAGTCCCGCTAAAAAGAGAAGATTGCCGCCATTACTAGTAAAAAATAAATAAATAATAAAAATGCCATAAATCTATCCCCTATTTTGTAAACGTGATAACTTTTGCGCAAACCAATCAATATACGCTTATTGCGATTTATTTACCATAAATATGTAGAAGAATACATATTGGCCTAAACTGAGGAAGAAATTAGTTTTTTCACTTTTGTTTTGGATATTTATTATAGCAAAAAGTAAAAAAAAATTTTTATTATTTCAAAATTGTTGCTCTTTTTTTGTTTATAGCGCAAAAAATAAAAAACGCAGAGGTGATCAAATACCACCAAAAGAAAGCTCTATTTGTGGGAAAAAATGAAGTCAATTTTGTTTGGGTACAGCGTCGCACAGCCACACAATTGTCAGCGACGCAGTGCCGTATCGCAAAAAGTGCTCTGGTCAGGAAGGGGGTAAATCTTTCCGGAACTGAAGTGGGGGCTTCTTCCCAGTGATATGGAATGATAACTTCTATATATAAGATTTATAGCTCTAGATCCCTCATTTTCTTTCAAGTTAAATATTTTAAATTATATGTTGAAAATGTGTACACTTTCAAGTTTCCAAAGTGCAACTTAGCCAAGTCCAAATAGCATTTATCAAATGTATTATTCAATCACATGTAGCTTCGTTCTGCTGATACCTTGCGGACAATAAATAATCTGGATCAACACCAGGAAACTCCAGTCTATCTAGTGTTGATTATTAATACAACTCCTAATGATATGTGTTTATAGTTCAAAAATAAAGATAAGGAACTACGAATGTTATTTTTTTTGTTATCACCAGGCACATATACACAAGCAATAATGTCCAATAATTGGCAAGCAATTGCAAATTGTCTTCTTATTACACCAGGGAAGATAGTGCTGCAAATGATTTACTTGCATTGCACCAACACAATTTCATCCATGTAATGAATAATAATGAACAAGCAGAAGTATCTGCCCGTTAGAAAGGCAAAATAAATAAACTTGGCCATAAGGTACCGGTATATACACAGAGCCTTGAAAAAGTATTCATTCCCCTTGAAATTTTCACATTTTTTCATGTTACAACCAAAAACGTAAATGTGTTTTATTGGGATTTTATGTGATAGACCCTAAACATAAAGCCAGAGCTACAATGGAATGGTTTCGATCAAAGCATATTCACGTGTTAGAATGGCCCAGTCAAAGTCCAGACCTAAGGCCGGGTTCCCACTAGCTGCGGCTCGCAGCATGGGGTCCAGTGCATCCCTGTTCTCCATTTCAGGGGCGAATCAGGTCCAAATTTTTGCCTGAATTCAGACCTGAAACTGAGCCAAAGACGCACAGGACCCTTTTCCATTGCAGACCACGACCGCCCCAGAGGTGTGTCAACTGGCTCCATTGAGAGCTGGTCGCTGTCTCCTGTCATGAGAACTGGATGTGGGGAGAGCTGCATCCAATTTGCATAAGTGTGAACCCAGCCTAAATCTAATTGAGAATCTGTGGCAAGACTTGAAAATTGCTGTTCACAGACACTCTCCATCCAATCTGACAGAGCTTGAACTATTTTGCAAAGAAGAATGAGCAATCGTTTCACTCTCTACATGTGCCAAGCTGGTAGAGACATCCCCAAAAAGACTTGCAGCTGTAATTGCAGTGAAATGTGGTTCTACAAAGTATTGACCCAGGGGGGTTGAATACAAATGCACGCCACACTTTTCAGATATTTATTTGTAAAAAAATGTGAAAACCATTTATCATTTTCCTTCCACTTCACAATTATGTGCCACTTTGTGTTGGTCTATCACATAAAATCCCAATAAAATACATTTACATTTTTAGTTGTAACATGACAAAATGTGGACAATTTCAAGGGGTATGAATGAATACTTTTTCTAAAAATTTAAAATTAATAAAGAAATGGGATTTTTATGGTGCCGACAAAATAGAACTCGAATAAGTTAAAATATACAAAATTTTATTTTATCATACACATATAAAAGAAAAACTCAAATATATAAAATCCATCACATGTGGTAGTATACACTACAGTACTACCACTGGGATACAGTTGATTGGAATAATCCGAATTTTATCACATTGCCTGTATGTTCAACATGTTTCACAGTTCTTTGCTTCATCAGGAACTTTTTATAGGCGTGGATAAATTCTAAATGGATAACAAACACATTTTTATAAAACAATACCAACAAAATACAAACTACATTATATAAATATAAATTGTTATGGAAGTAAAGACTCCCCACCAAGTTATTATATTTAGACACAGAACCAACCATATGAATCGTTAATCTTAGTATTAGACTTTCTATTGTCTTATTTTTATTATTCTAATTTACCTGATCAGAGGTCAGAATGAAATAATCCTGCCGAAAAAAAACTGAGCTGAATCCAATCCCGGGAAAATAGGTCCCAAAACTTAGGCTGCAGAGTGGAACAATAATACATGAACAAATGGTCCCTTCATTGGGATGATATTTTATATCTATTAATACAAACATGTATTGTATACATGGGGATGAATCAATCCACTACATCTGAGATGGGGACATAACCCATAGGCAGCCCCATCCCAGTTTTGGTCCTTTTTCAAAATTAAAACCCAGATACCCATATATAGGGATGATAGACAGGGAATGAATAGACACAGAGGCTTAGAATAGGAACAATCTAGATGCTTCTACAAAAGCACAGTTTATATATATATATATATATATATATATATAAAAAATCAATTAAATACCTGTCAAGTTTGTCTTGATAAGAATCAAGGATCAAACACGGTTGCTCCAGGAAGAAAACATATAGGGATGGTAGATATAGTCAGACAATCAAAATGGCCCCAATTGTGTTCCAATTATTTCTCTCCCATAGGTGGTGAGATAGATAATTGCACTGTGGGGAAAAAAAGAACCACAATAGGACTTAATCCATTGGATGCCTGGGAAAAAGTGCCACCAAAAGTGCACTCCTCCCCAGGAAATCCAAAGAGATCCATTTCAATTGGAAAGAAGACAGGAAAACATTTGGTCACAAAATATGGATACTAAATAAGCATACCTATTCATAGGCCTCCGAACGTATGGCGTTACCCCGCAAAGAACAACCAAGAATATCGGGTGCGAGGAGCACACTGTCCTCTCGTACCTTTATAGGAAGCAGTCCTCACTCCAATCAGACGTCACCGCCATACGATTGCGGATAGTATAGCCAATGCGCATGCACTGACGTCAAACAAACGTGCAAGACGGACGTGTGAGGAACGTCAAAACTAACGCATGACGTACCGCGCATGACGATGATTCTTCAGCCGCCATCTTGGAAAATCCCCAGTGAATGGGAAGAGACCAAGCAGCGGTATTTGAACTTGGTATAAGCGGGTCACTAAATCTTTTGTTGAAGTAACGTACACTAAATATGACAATCTAATTGCCAAGACTTATAATAAGGGAATAATTGATAAATCAACCTGGGAGTTCTTGCATGTGGCTAATCCAAGAACTCCCACGTTGTATGCATTGCCCAAGATACACAAAAATCCACTTAAACCTCCCGGGAGACTAATTGTCTCCGGCAATGGCTGTTTAACTGAACATGCCAGTGAGATGATTGACAGTTACATACGTCCACATGTTCTCACGCTGCCTTCTTACATACAGGACACTTCGGATTTGCTTCGAGCCCTCAATGGTATCTTCATTCCTGAGGATGCCTGGTTGGTGGCTATAGATGTTGAGGCCCTCTACAGCTCCATCCCCCATTCCCTTGGGGTTGGGGCTGTGGAGGGTTTCATTTTTCAACGAGACACTACAGCTGAACCTTACAACAAGTTCATCTTGGAATTATTGGAATTTCTTTTGACCCACAATATTTTTTTGTTTCAGGAATCCCACTACCTCCAGATACAGGGTGTGGCAATGGGGACCGAGTGTGCCCCCTCCTATGCCAACCTGTATCTGGGGGGGTGGGAGGAGGAAATCTTTTTTGGTGAATCCAATCTATGCTTCAGTGAAAAGATTCTCCTCTGGCGAAGGTTCATTGATGATATCTTCATGATATGGACCGGAACCAGAGTGGAATTAGACATCTTTATTGAATCTCTAAAGGTGAACAAATTTAATTTAAACTTCACATACCAATGTCATCAACACAGTATTGATTTCTTAGACATTGGGATCTTTGTTAATAGTGATCATAGCTTGGGCTCGACTTTATTTCGTAAACCATCATCAGGTAACACATTACTGCATGCTACCAGTTCTCACCCTGCTCCTTTGGTGACCAGTATACCTTATAGCCAATACCTAAGAATAAGACAAATTTGCACAGATTCAGTTGATTTTGAGTTTGAAGCCAAGTCTTTACAGGCTCGTCTGCTACGGCGTGGCTATAGCAGATCTTGCCTTAAAAAAGCTTATCATCGAGCAAAAATGCATGATAGAGACACCTTGATTCATTCCGCAAAAAACAAAAAAATTGACTTCCAAATCCACCACCAGATTAATCATTAAATACTCAGCACATCATTACAAAATCAAACGCATTGTACAAAAGTACTGGCATCTCTTAACAGCAGATGAAATTATTTCCAAATATATAAATTCATATCCTGAAATAACTTTTAAACGTTCGCGTTCTTTCGAGGACAACCTCGTCCATAGTCACTACACAAAAGGGAGGGACAACATTAACAAGAAGTGTGGCATTGCACCATGTGGTAATTGTAATTTTTGTACGTATGTTACCCAAACTTGGGTCATTTATCTCCCAAATGGCCGAGAATGGAAACCAACTTTCTTTGTCAATTGCCGGACGGTAGGCATCATATACTTGATGCAGTGTGATTGTGGTGCCTACTACGTTGGCAAGACAAAAAGACACTTTTTTCATCGCATTCGTGATCATGTGTCCTTGATCAAGAAAAAACGAATGGAGACCCCAATTAGTAGACATAGTGGTCTACACCATGGCTTCGATCTGTCATTCATTCATTTTGTTGCCCTTGATCATGTTCCTCCCCATATTAGAGGGGGTAATTGGGACAAATGTCTATTGCGAAGGGAGGCAAGGTGGATCTTTCAGCTGTCTGCGACTAAATATCCAGGCCTCAATGAGGCGATGAGTTTCAAACCCCTTTTCTATGATAGTGTATATATTTATATATATATATATATATATATATATATATATATATATATATATATTGTCAATAATAATAATTTTTTAGACAACTGGTGATCTCCTTTCTCCTTTCCATCTATGACCTAAGTCCCAACAAAAAACCTCAACCATCAATTCAAACAGATGGTGCCATTTGCTGTACATATTAAACATTGCACCAATGCTAGTCTCTTTTTTCCTTTTTGGAATCAAATGAAAATGTTTGAACATTTAAACATTGTAACATGTATCCACTTGAACCAACCATATGATTATAAAACCCACTTTTTGTGAATCGGTTTCAATTTAGAAGGTGATTTGTTTTATTTTAATTCTGTTGTGGAACAATTGGGCTGAGCCAGCCAATGGGAATTGTGCCCTTATATATTTTTTTTAGGCTGTACGGACGGGGGGGACGTCTCCGGGCCCTATCGGTACTTTCGATCATCTCCAGATCAGGGGTCCTGTGTTTGGCCCTGCGGCGTCCCTCCAAACCTTTTCCATCACAATTCTTCTTTCACTGTCCTCTACACTGCAAATGGGCTCTGTTCCTTGTCCATGTGCAGTATATTTTTCCAACTACAGGAGGCGTGATCATTTTGTCCTAGGTAGGATTGCATCTCTCTTTGAGAGTTTTTCCATCTGAGATCAATTGGCCCTCCAGGGATCTAGGAGGATCCAGTTAGTGGACTCCTCCCTTTGGGCCCATTTTTCACCTTCTTTCCCTCCAGTTCAAATACCGCTGCTCGGTCTCTTCCCATTCACTGGGGATTTTCCAAGATGGCGGCTGAAGAATCGTCGCCATGCGCGGTACGTCATGCGTTCATTTTGACGTTCCTCACACGTCCGTCTTGCACGTTCGTTTGACGTCAGCGCATGCGCATAGGCTATACTGTCCGCAATCGTATGGCGGTGACGTCAGACGCCACCTGATTGGAGTGAGGACTGCTTCCTATAAAGGTACGAGAGGACAGTGTGCTCCTTGCACCCGATATTCTTGGTGGTCTTTGCGGGGTAACGCCATACGTTCGGAGGCCTATGAATAGGTATGCTTATTTAGTATCCATATTTTGTGACCAAATGTTTTCCTGTCTTCTTTCCAATTGAAATAGATCTCTATGGATTTCCTGGGGAGGAGTGCACTTTTGGTGGCACTTTTCCCGGGCATCCAATGGATTAAGTCCTATTGTGGTTCTTTTTTTCCCACAGTGCAATTATTTATCTCACCACCTATGGGAGAGAAATAATTGGAACACAATTGGAGCCATTTTGATTGTCTGATCATATCTACCATCCTCTATATGGTTTCTTCCTGGAGCAACCGCGTTTGATCCTTGATTCTTATCAAGACAAACTTGACAGGTATTTAATTGATTATATATATATATATAAAAAAAATCTGTGCTTTTGTAGAAGCATCTAGATTGTTCCTATTCTAAGCCTCTGTGTCTATTCATTCCCTGTCTATCGTCCCTATATATGGGTATCTGGGTTTTAATTTTGAAAAAGGACCAAAACTGGGATGCGGCTGCCTATGGGTTATGTCCCCATCTCAGATGTAGTGGATTGATTCATCCCCATGTATACAATACATGTTTGTATTAATAGATATAAAATATCATCCCAATGAAGGGACCATTTGTTCATGTATTATTGTTCCACTCTGCAGCCTAAGTTTTGGGACCTATTTTCCCGGGATTGGATTCAGCTCAGTTGTTTTTTTTTTTGGCAGGATTATTTCATTCTGACCTCTGATCAGGTAAATTAGAATAATAAAAATAAGACAATAGAAAGTCTAATACTAAGATTAACGATTCATATGGTTGGTTCTGTGTCTAAATATAACAACTTGGTGGGGAGTCTTTACTTCCATAACAATTTATATTTATATAATGTAGTTTGTATTTTGTTGGTATTGTTTTATAAAAATGTGTTTGTTATCCATTTAGAATTTATCCATGCCTATAATAAGTTCCTGATGAAGCAAAGAACTGCGAAACGTGTTGAATATACAGGCAATGTGATAAAATTCGGATTATTCCAATCAACTGTATCCCAGTGGTAGTACTGTAGTGTATACTACCACATGTGATGGATTTTATATATTTGAGTTTTTCTTTTATATGTGTATGATAAAATAAAATTTTGTATATTTTAACTTATTCGAGTTCTATTTTGTTGGCACCATAAAAATCCCATTTCTTTATTCATTTTCAATTTTTCAAATAAGGGATGAAGGTGCTTTTGACCTTCTGAATTAGCACTATTTACAGAATACTTTTTCTAGGCACTGTATTATAAGTAATGGAGAGGGAGCAGAACATCAGAACTTCTATCAGACTGTTATTGCGGTCTGTACCCCCAAGATTCACTCTATTTATCTTGTTTACCATTTGCACCAAACGTGAAGGAAATTCCCAAATGTTAGGTTGACACCAGAACAGGAATAGAGGGGAAAATTTGCAATGGGGCACTACTTTTGGTGATCTTGGTGATTATCAGAGATTGCCTAAACTTTGAGGGATTTCATGTCACTTCCTGTTTTGGCTATGGGACAGTAAGTGAAGGAAAATCTCCCCAAAATGAGAAAATGCCTTTAAAGGATAAGTTCATCTTTTGGAACATGTCACATGTTCCACTCGTATTTAGGATAACATGTTTCAGCAGCTGCAGACACGTCATTCATTCACAGTGCTCATGTCAGCTTGTAGTTTCAATGAACTACTATAACGCTGTTGAGCGCTTTGGTAGTTCATTCTCTCTGCCTGTCAGTGTGTATCTTCCTACGCATATAAGGTACAAGCAAACAAGTTAAAAAATAATAAATGCATATGTTATTCCTGTAAAACGATGTGCATGTATTGTTTTTTATTTAAAATGTGAACTTATCCTTTAATTTTAATTGACAGTTATGGGGGGGAGGGAGGGAAAACACTGAAACACCATCTCATTACAGATTCCATTTTAGATGCCCCCGCCATTTCATGCCTTATGTCTTACGTGCAAAACATGTAGTTTCTAGTTTCTATTCTGTGAGAAATGAAACTTAGTTCACGGCTGATTTCCTCTAGGTGACGTACACAAGCTTTGTTCTGATTTCTACAAACATATCCCTTCACCACTTGGGGGAGTTCAGTTACGTCATATATCTTCTTGCCTATAGTTTTACATTATTCTAGAAATTCCTCAAGCCTTGCAACGCCCCTTATATCTTTTTATAAGTGATAACGCGCCGTAATAAACGAGAGAGACTGACTTTAGCTACAACCTGTGTCTGTGTCATGCTTCTCTGTGCTAAGGTTATTCTCCCAGGATCCTGAATAGATATACTGAGACGGTCCACGCTATCAGAGAACAGGGCGCCTAGCAGAAACCCCAACAAACTTTGGAGGTTCCACCGAGATCGGAAGGTCATCTCCGGACTCCCGGTAAGATATACACCTTTTGTTGTCTGTCTGCCGGGTCTCCGGAGCTCTGATCAACTTCCGATTAAAAGTACTTTTGAGTGTACACAACGTGACTCACTCCGGGAGTGAATAGTGTTACATGATAAGGGGAGAGGCGCTACATATAAATCATAGCCGGCTAAAAGGGAATACTTTGTGTTTCAGGGAAACACTGTAAACATGGGAAGTCGGGGACTCCCATCGGGGCTGTCTGGGATGCCCCAACATAACTATGTTTAGTTTGTGTTTCAGGGAAACACTATATATATATTTCAGGGATATATAGTCATAATTTCTTTCAGGGAAAGAAATTTGGTTGGACGTCTCATTGTATCTAAATTCTTTATATTGTGCCTTCTCTTACTATCGCTTAGAGCAATAAGATAATTTGTTTCTGTGTCTGGTTGGTAAGTGAACGGACCAGGATCACTGAAGGTATTGTCAACAAGGTGTAAGACGCACCTCCCTGTCAGCTAGACCTTATCGGTTGATGACTTGGGAACGGTGAAAGCACGATGACACCACGTTGGGTGCCTATGTAATGTCTTGTAAACACTGTGAGGTTTATTATTAGAGAAAGTAGGAAACAATAGAAAATAGGGCATAATTAGAACCATTGTTCAACCAGGTTCCAATCTTCACGCCTGGTCAGCTACTAGAGAAACCCCAAGAAATTTAGTGAGTCTAAGATATTTTATAAAGCAAAACTATCCCCCCTCCCAAAATAGGCGAGACATGCAAGGGTTCTATGAAGAGGTTAAATGCATTCTGTTCTCTCTGTAGCGAATGTGAGGTTACAGACGGGTAATGATAAGTGTAGCTGATTTATAACATAAAAGTTTTGCTACGTATATTTGAAGGTCTATGTGAGTTTAACATTGGAAAAGTTAAGTGATGAAACTGAAGAAAAAGTTCTGTAAAGTTGTAAATGAGAAAAGTGAGAAATACAGAAGGGTTATATTGTAGGTACCGAAACTGATAAAATGGCATATATGAAAGATAGAAGCTTTTGTCAGAAAGTCTTTGTAAGTTTGGGTGAGAGAGAAAATTGAGTACTGTCCGTGATGCTTTTGGGCAGAGAGGAGAGACAGACTGCAGCGTCCCCCTCATCCTCCCCTTTTTCCTTCAACAAATTCTTTGTAAAAATCTGTCTGTGAAATGTAGTAATGTATTCATTTTTGTCCAGCTATGAAATAACTAGTATAGCATGTGATGTTCAAATGTGGGTTATATATAAGACCAAGGGAAATGTTTAATTATGTTGCAGAAATACAATCCTAGTTGAAATTGTTAGTTTTTAGCTTTGTAACTCTAGGATTCAGTTAAAACAAAGAAATAACAGTGCAGCCAACACCCTGTAAATTCCTAAAAGGTAGCCATGATTATTATAATTCTTTAAATGTTTAGTTCTCCATTCCAGCCTATCGGGCGTGGAAAGGGAGAAGGCTACACCCACTGACAAAAATCAGGTTGTACCCTTTAATGAAAATCATTTGAACAAGACAGTTGACTAGTGAAGACCAGGCTTGGATCATCTGTACTTAACAGTATATGATAGGACAATAGTGAATGACTACTGGAGATGTATGTCTATGTATGTTATGTATTGTTTTAATTAATGATTGTAATGAAGTGTGATACTTTAAAATACAGTACTAATGATTGTTTTATACGTTTTTTGTTAATACAGAAGGAACCATATCTGTATGAAATTGAACCAGAGATTGAAATAGAAATATCAAAATGAGTTTGGTGATGTATAATATTTGTGCACAATGTGATGAACACACTGCAAATGTTATTGTGAATGTTAACCATGGTGAATTATTGATAATTTTTGATGGACTTCCTTTAATGAAAATCCACGTGGTGATAATTAATTAAATATGAATTTATTTCATATGGGTAGAAAAGAGTGCACTCTTATTAAACAACATGGCCATATGTTTTGTATTTTGTGATTAATATGTGTTTATTGCTAACCAGTTGTTTATTTCTAGGAGGGAAATGTAATGATAATTCACTAAGGTCTTTAATTTTGTTTAGTTTCTAGAGTGCAGAAAAAAAATAAAGCATCTATCCACCTGTCTGATATGGTTTGATGTCCAAGAACTAAAGATGAAGATTACAGCACACATTGACAGATTGCATCACCATAATTGTTAATATTTCGTTTATTTATGTAAACATTAATATCAAAACCACAAAGAAGGGTGGGATTGTAGTGCAATCCACCAAGGTTCCAATGATTTCCTTCCTAACACTGATTGTGACAGACACCCACAGCCCACCTCCACGTAGGACAGAGTATAGACAGAAAATTCTTTTGATGTTGGCCCCATTTCCTGTACCCCCTACAAGGCCACTCTTAAAGCACGGGCAAAGCCTGTGTACCATAAACAGTATCCTTTATCAAAAGAAAAGGAGGAAGGTATTGCCCCAGTGGTAGCTACAGATTTGTACAGGATCTGAGAGCCATAAATGAACTTCTGGTCCCCATTGCCCCAATAGTGCCAGATGTGCCATCACTCCTGTCCTCCATTCCATCCGATGCAGAGTGTTTTACAGTGATTGATCTGGCAAATGTTTTTTTTTTTTCATTCCTGTGGATAAGGAGACACGGCCAATCTTTGCCTTGTGTTTAAAGAATCGCCAATTTATCTGGTGTAGAATGCCCCAGGGCTATGTGGACTCACCTGTAGTTTACTCGATTGTGCTCCAGGCCACACTAAGGTCCTGGATTTCCCATCATGGTTAGGTCCTACTTCAAATCAGGCAGCCGGACAGGAGGACAGTGTGGATCTCATAAACTGTGTATTTGAAAGTGGTCACAAAGTGTCTAGAAAGAAATTGCAGTTGTGCCAGGAAACTGTTGTGTACCTTGGTTTTGTCCTCACAAAAGGAGAAATGAAAGTCAGTCACAAGAGAGCTGCGGCTCTCATGGGTCTGCCCCGCCCATTAACCAAGAAGGACATGCTTACCTTCCTTGGCATGATTGGTTACTGCCGCCAATGAATACCTGACTGTTCCTACTATGACAATCTCCTGAGACATGCCACAGGTTCTGATATGCCAGATTGTGTAAACTGGTCAAAGGAAATCTGTAATGCTTTTGTGTATTTGAAAAATGCTATGGTAACGGCCCCTAGTCTAGGCCTGCCTGATTCCAGGGACAACTGTAATACGATGGCGGGAGTCCTAACTCAGGAACATGGAGGCAAGCTCCTCCCTGTTGCTTTTTTTTTCTCAAAGATGGTTCCAGTACAGGTTCAAGGCATGCCTGCGTGTCTCAGAGCTTTAGCATCCTGTGTGATGGTGGTGGAAATGGCTGCATCATTCACTCTGGGACAGGATACCACTTTATACACCCAACATATGTTGGCCCAAAGGCTTAGTGGTTATAAGGTTATACTGCTCTCCAACCCTAAGCTAAAGATAAAATATGCTTCTCCTACCTCAGGCCCAGCCCCAATCCTCAATGTTTTCTTTAAAACGTCGCCTTTCCAGATGCACAGAGTGTGTTTGAGGATGGCTCTTGTTCAAAGCCCAATAACTACACATATCATGCAGGATATGCTGTTGTACAATTACGATACTAAATTCTAGAGGCAAAGTTCATTTCTTGCCAGTCAGCTCAGGCTGCAGAGCTGATAGCCCTCACAAGAGCTTGCCAGCTCTTTGAAGAACAAGATCTTAAAGATTGGACAGGTGATGATTTGGAAAAGACTAAGGAAGGTCTTTTCCTCAAAGAGGGGAGACCATGTATACCACAACACAGTGCACCAATTTACATTGCCCACTACCACGGGGTGGGACACAGAAGCTGGAGAAATACTTACACAGGACTAAAAAAAAAAGATTTCCATATTAGGGATTTAGAAAGACTAGTAAAAGACTATGTAAGGAGATGCATTACTTGCATAAGAAACAACCCTAACAGCTTCCAGCAAGTGCAACACCAACACCTTGATTACCCAACCACGCCCTTTACCAACCTGCAAATAGACTTCACACACATGCCAAAGACAGCAGGTAAACAGGAATACGCCCTGGTCATCGTGGACATGTTTTCTTGCTGGCCAGAGGTATATCCCACAAAAAGGGAAGATGCAAAAACTATAGCTAGGATCCTAACCCAGGAAATTATTCCTAGGTGGGGAGTCCTCCTGCACATCAACTCAGATCAAGGTACAGCATTCACATCCACCGTATGCAAAGAACTTGTAAAAATCTTAGAGATAGAATGGAGATTCCACATCCCCTATCACCCCCAGAGCTCAGGCATAGTGGAAAGAATGAACAGAACCATTAAAGACAAAATTAGGTGGTACCTTTGAAAACTGGAAAAGAATATTACCTGCAATTCTAGCAGAAATTAGGATGACTCCCACTAAATCATTAGGTTACTCACCCTTTGAAATATTGATGGGAAGACCCTTCCCGTCATGGTATTAACGGAGGTAGACAACCTTGACCCTGAAAATGAACTGCTACCTGAATTTTGGGCTAATGGTCCTTGACCCCCTTGATCCTTCCCCCACCTCTAGTGATCTTATTGACTTTTCCCATACGTAGTAATACAAAGGTGGCCATCACCCAAAAGAGTAACTCCCCCAGCCTCACAACATTCTGGTATAACTCATCAAACACACATGTAGCCACCTTGACTACTGCCACATAGTTTGCTGTCCTAAGGAACTATGGGAACTTCTCCACACCTTTCTGCCAAACATATAGCAGTGTCTCTACAGATAAGTTACAGAATCAAACTCAGTCTCTAGGAGACATCTACTAGATATGTGGAGATGGTAAAATCAGGTCTAGATTAGAGGGACAATAGAAGGGGGAGTGTGCATTGGCAAAAGCAATAATGGGGATACATATTTTTAAACAACAAGAGGAACATGAGACATCTAACCCTAATAGAAGAAAGAGAAAAGCCCCTATTGGCAGCTTCGATCCCCATGTATATATAGATGCAATAGGTGTCCCAAGAGGGGTCCCGGATGAATTCAAAGCCAGAGACCAAGTGGCAGCTGGATTTGAATCACTTATCCCCATAACTAACTGTTAATAAGAACGTACAATGGATAAATTACATTTCTTATAATCAACAACGCTTTGTTAACTACTGTACACTAGGGATGCACTGCAGGGAATAGCTGAACAGCTACAGGCAGACTCCACCATGACATTCCAGAACAGGATGGTTTTAGACATGATTCTAGCAGAAAAGGGAGGAGTGTGTGCTATGATTCCAAAAACGAGCACATGTTGTACATACATCCCTAGTAACACAGGCCCTAATGGCAAGGTCACCATGGCAATTAAGAAGTTAGAAAACCTATCCGTAGAGCTTAAGAAGAACTCGGGTATAGACAACCCATGGGATCAGTATTTTGGGTGGTTCACTGGATGGAAACAAGCCCTAGTTCAACTTTCTATAATCATTATTGTTATATTAGCTGTAATAGGTATAATAGTCTGCTGTATCATCCCATGCTTTAGGAAAATGTTGAGTAAAGGAGTAGATAATCTCTCTATGTTTGGGTCTATCGTGTCAGAACAGACAGAGCCCCTCAATCCCAGCCCTGAAAACTACTTACTATACCTAAGAAGACACCATAGCCGTAAGTAAAATGGTATTGTCTAAAACACCTCTAGACGGGTGGGTATAGTCCTTCTTTTACAACAAGGATATCAAGGACAGGACAGTCACTATGCCCACTGACTTTACCGGGGAGCTATATGCCCCCAATGACGTCTGTGACAGCACAAGGCTCGAAAAGGGTTCAAAGTAGAGTTGAGCGAACCCGAACTGTAAAGTTCGGGTTCGTACCGAACTTTGGGGTGTCCGTGACCCGGACCCGAACTCGGACATTTAAAAAAAAGTATGGGTTCGAGTTCTGGGTTCGGGTATTTGATCACGCATTTTGAATAGCTGCAGGGCAGCCAATCAACAAGCGTGATTTTCCCTAGAAGCCATCACAGCCATGCCTACTAATGGCATGGCTGTGATTGGCCAGTGCATCATGTGACCCAGCCTCTATATGAGGCTGGAGTCACAGTGCTACATGTCACATGCTCTCTTGGTAGTGTAGGGAGAGGATGCTGCCTGTGCTGTGAGGGACAGATTGCAGATAGATAGATAGGTAGAGATTACTACTACTACTGCTTTTAGGGACAGATTGCAGATAGATAGTCATCATCATCATTAGAGATGGATAGATAGATAGACGTTAGACAGGG
>BLSH010085618.1:771791-783037 GCA_018402905.1 Glandirana rugosa | reverse complement strand
AAAAGGGTTCAAAGTAGAGTTGAGCGAACCCGAACTGTAAAGTTCGGGTTCGTACCGAACTTTGGGGTGTCCGTGACCCGGACCCGAACTCGGACATTTAAAAAAAAGTATGGGTTCGAGTTCTGGGTTCGGGTATTTGATCACGCATTTTGAATAGCTGCAGGGCAGCCAATCAACAAGCGTGATTTTCCCTAGAAGCCATCACAGCCATGCCTACTAATGGCATGGCTGTGATTGGCCAGTGCATCATGTGACCCAGCCTCTATATGAGGCTGGAGTCACAGTGCTACATGTCACATGCTCTCTTGGTAGTGTAGGGAGAGGATGCTGCCTGTGCTGTGAGGGACAGATTGCAGATAGATAGATAGGTAGAGATTACTACTACTACTGCTTTTAGGGACAGATTGCAGATCTCATCCTGCATTACAGAAAGATCTGACTGGACAAGGTAGAGTCTACTGCTTAGAGGGACAGATTATTGTTCTAAAATCATCTCCTAGTTCTATAGGGTCAGGTTCCTGCTGTTGTTGTAAGGGACAGATTATTGTTCTAAAATCATTTTGCAGCCCTCTAGCACTTTCCAGGACTCTTTTACAGTCATTTTTGTGCCGAAAAGTTTGGGTCCCCATTGAATTCAATGGGGTTCGGGGTAAAGTTCGGTACCAAACCCGGACTTTTTTCCAATGTTTGGCCAAACCCGAACATCCACGGGTTCGATCAACTCTAGTTCAAAGGGAAATCATGTTCATGATTTAACCACTTCAGCCCCGGAAGGTTTTGCAGCTTTAGGACCAGAGCACTTTTTGCGATTCGGCACTGCGTCGCTTTAACGGACAATTGCGCGGTCGTGCGACGTTGTACCCAAACGAAATTTGCGTCCTTTTTTTCCCACAAATAGAGCTTTCTTTTGGTGGTATTTGATCGCCTCTGCGTCATTTCTTATCGCCGCTATAAACAAAAGAAGAGCGACCATTTTGCAAAAAAACCCAAATTTCTTACTTTTTGCTAAAATTCAAATCCAAAAAAAAAATATAAAAAAAAATTTTTTTTCACCGTTTTTGGCCGATTTATATTCTTCATCATATTTGCGATAAAAAAAATCGCAATCGGCGTTTATTGATTGGTTTGCGCAAAAGTGGCCGCGTTTACGGATGATGAGAATTCATTTCTGGGGTTTTTATTTTTTTTTAATTTTTTACTAGTAATGGCGGCGATCTGCGATTTTTAGCGGTAATGCGATATTGCGGCGGACATGTCGGACATTTTTGACACTTTTTTGGGACCAATGACATTTATTCAGCGATCAGAAATTTAAATGTCCACTGATTACTGTATAAATGTCATTGGCAGTTAAGGGGTTAACCTGCAGGGGGGGGAGCTAGGGGTTAACTGTGTTCCCTGGGTGTGTTCTTACTGTGGGGGGGTTGGGCTAACATGGGCATGAGAGATCTAACTGATCCCAGTGACAGGGATCAGTAGATCACCCATGCCCCACTGACAGGGCGGGGAACCGCCGTGTTTACATCGGCGGTTCCCCGTTCTTTGCCCTGTAGCCGCTCATCGCGGCTCGCCGGCGGACATCGGGTCCGCCCGAGCCGCGGGCACACTCCTCAGGAGTGCGGCGGGTGCGCGCGCGCGCCGCCGGCGGCGCGCGCGCGCCCCCTGGTGGCCAATATGCAAATCGCCGTATATTTACGGCGATTCGCGCAGGGCTCCCCCACTGCCGCCGTAAAAACACGGCGCGCGGTGGGGAACCGGTTAAGAGGGGATTATGGGGGGAGGGAGGGGAAAACACTGAAACACCATCTCATTACAGATTCCATTTTAGATGCCCCCGCCATTTCATGCCTTATGTCTTACGTCCAAAACATGTAGTTTCTATTCTGTGAGAAACAAAGCTTAGTTCACGGCTGATTTCCTCTAGGTGACGTACACAAACTGTGTTATGATTTCAAACATATCCCTTCCCCACCTGGGGGGAGTTCAGTTACGTCATATATCTTCTTACCTATAGTTTTACATTATTCTAGAAATTTCTCAAGCCTTGCAACGCCCCTTATATCTTTGTATAAGTGATAACGCGCCGTAATAAACGAGAGAGACTGACTTTAGCTACAACCTGTGTCTGTGTCATGCTTTTCTGTGCTAAGGTCATTCTCCAAGGAGATCCTGAATAGATATACTGAGACGGTCCAAGCTATCAGAGAACAGGACGCTTGCAGAAACCCCAACAACAGTGAATGTAAAACCTAATAAACATTTCTTATTTGCACCATTTTGGTCTAATATACAATTAAAAGCATTTTGTTATGGCTGTTTAATACGTTTAATAAGTGGAAACAATGCTGTTGATTCTGCCAGAAATCTAGTATTGGCTTGTGTCCTGCGCACTTCAAAGGGCTATCCCAAGCAGTTTAATCTTTATGCTCAGTTTTCTCTGTGATTTATAGGACACCCCCTTGCTATGACGAGAACGAGAGAGAGAGAAATATTGTGTAGTCCCAATATGCTCCCCTTTCCTAGGGTGACAATACTTTTAGTTCCTAGATTAAGAGATACTTTATTGTGGTTCTAAAGGCAGAAGGCATAGAATGCATTGACATAAAAAAAACCCTTCTGTTTGCAGCAGCCCCCCCCCCTTACTTACCTGAGCCCCGAGAGACTCGGCTGTCCGGGACTCTCCATACTGATTGGCTGAGACACACAGTGGGCGCTATTGGCGCCCACTGCTATAAATCAAAATCAGTGAACCAATGAGGAAAAGAGTCTGACTGGCCTACCGGGATATCGGTAAATTTCTGGGTGGTCTGCCTGCCCTGGGGCAGCTTTGAGCTGTGGCTGCGACCACCCGGCCCAGTGTTGCCAACCTCCTGTTAATTTATGGGCAGCCTGTAAATTTCAGCCTATTTTAGGGCTGCCCGTAAATGCCCATTAGGGGCAGTGGCACCTGTAAAAAATATGGCTGTGGGCTGTCAACTGCACATGCGCCATTCTGAAGCTAGCAGGGCTTGGAAAAGCCCATACATGCCGGCCATTTTTGGGCAGGCAGGCGCATGCACGGTGATGCAATGGCGCCATTTTTAAATGTAAGGCGCGCGTTCCTGTACATCACGGCTGGGTAAGACCGGACCCCTCCGCAGCCTGTGACCACCTCCTATTACTCTCCTGTACCATATCTGCACAGCCTATGACCACCTCCTGTTACTCTCCTGCACCATGTCTGCACAGCCTATGAACACCTCCCATACCATGTCCACACAGCCTATGACCACCTCCTATACCATGTCCACACAGCCTATGACCACCTCCTTTACCATGTCCACACCCTCTGACATCTCCTGTACCATGTCTGCAACCTCTGACATGTCCTGTATCATGTCTGCAGCCTCTAACCATCTCTTGTCTTTTATCATGTCTGCAGTTTCTGAGTGGGAGTCTGGAGAGGAGTGAAAAGTGGGAGCGCTGCCGGGATGGGGGTCATGGGAGAAGTCAGACATGTGTGGACCAGGGAGAGGAGACTATAGGATAAAACCAGAGCCACTAAGCTGGATCCGGCTGATTGAGCCCTGCATGGTGCACCTGAGAGGAGGTCAGTGACAGTGCCACCAGGCCAGTCTGAGGGGGAACAGTGATGTAAGGGGGGGAGTGAATACAATAATGCAAGGGGGCACTGATATAAAGGTTATTCTTTATTCTGGCAATATATCACCATAGCAATAAGTGTATTGTTCTTGATGATTGTCCCACTTTTAACCGGAATTTGCATATATATAGATATTTCATATCTATATATAATGCACTCTTCAAATGTGCTTTAAACTGCATGGTTTTCCCTTTTATGAACAAGAAAATAATGATTTTATGCTGTTGGGTTGGTATAATAATGCTATGGGGCTGGTATGAAATTTTGTCTGAATGGACACACAAAGCAGCGGCTTGGCTCAGGTGCCCCCATAGCAAGCTGTTTGCTGTGGAAGAACTCGACAGGAGGGTGGGGCCAGGAGCGCCAGCGAGGGACCCGAGAAGAGGATGATTAGGGCTTCTCTGTGCAAAACCATTACACAGAGCAGGTAAGTATAACATGTTTGTTAAACAAAAAAAAAACAAGACTTTATCACTTTAAGGGTCTATTCACCCATGCATTCATGAAATGTGTTATCCTACATCAATAGGAACTGCACAAATGGGTTGGTGGTGCATATTAAAGCAGGATAAACCAAACATAATCCTTTTTTTTTTAAATAGCACAGCAATTACATTTGTGTGTCAGCCACTACTGTAGTTGTGTTTTGATATGCCACATGAATTAAATGGCACCGCAAGGCCAATCATGCTACACCATGTGTTGTGCAATACAAAGGTCTGAATGGGCCGTAAAGCGATCTTGGGAGATACCACTTCTGACCTGTTTTTAAATGGACTTTTTAAAAGAGTTGTCACTCTTATTGTAATGTCACCAACTAGTTCAGCATTTCTAAAACTGGGGGTTGCTATGCTATGGAACTGGAGAGGGAACATGTGTAGGTGGATGTTGCTACTGCTGGGTAGCTTGACCATGAGGCAAGGACCACAATGGGAACGCATTCACATTCTATAGTGATCTGATAGAGTGGAAGTCACTTGAGGCAACATCCACTATAGCGCAGCACTAGTGGGGGGGTGGAAGAGGGGCTACAGCACAGAAAAAAAGCTACAGCTGTGGACTCAAGTGCCAAATTTGGGTGAGCCTATGTTCTGTTTGAACATGGAGCTTTCATCAGGTCTTTTGCATTCCAAACATTCAGCCCTGAAAGCATAGGGCCCTAAATGCGAGCCCCACTCAGGACAGTGTTCAGCCCTGTACAGCTGCAGCCTGCCATAGACCTTGACAGGCTGAGGGCATGGATGCGGCACCATTCCCTCCCATGCACACTAAAATGTGAGGCAGAACATACAGTAGCTAGGCATCTCCATGTGCAAGGTGCCTTGGCTGTGCTCATGACAAGCTGAAATACCTTGTTTCCAATAGCCATTAAGGCTCTATAAGAGCCGGTTCACACTACAGCAACTTGGGATCTGACTTGTGTCACCCCAAGTTGTTTGACATAAGAAATCCCATTGAAATGAATGGGAGCCGTCTTAATGTACACTACTGAAGTCGCTCCAACTTCAGAAAAGGTTCCTGTACTACTTCAAGGCGACTTCTATCCGACTTGTGCCCATAGAGTTCAATGGAAGTCGCCTCCAAGGAATGATGTCAGAAGAGCTATATTCTCGGATTAGCCACAGGCAGTCACCTGGCATGGAGGTCGCTTTAAGTTGCGTTCTAAGTCACCCAAAATCACTCTGAAGTCACCATGAAGTCGCATTGAAGTTGCGTTCAAATTGCCTACAAAGTCGCGGCTGAAGTCGGATCGCCCCTGTGTGAACCGACTCGAATTCTAAGAGACCCAGGCCCAGAAAGTGCTAAAGAGTAAAAATGGAACATACTGCATTCAAACACAGCACAACACATTACAATGCGTTACAGCATTTTGCAACACACATTAACCCCCTTCATGACCAGGCCATTTTTTGTGATACGGCACTGCGTTACTTTAACTGACAATTGCACGGTCATGCACTGCTGTACCCAAATGAAATTGGTTTCCCACAAATAGAGCTTCCTTTTGGTGGTATTTGATCACCTCTGCGACTTTTATTTTTTTTGCTATAACTAAAAAAAGACAATTTTGAAAAAAAGCCAATATTTTTTACTTTCTGCTAAAAAACACACCAATAAAAAAAATGTAAAAAATCTAATTTCTTTATCAGTTTAGGCCAATGTGTATTGTGCTACATGTTTTTGGTAATAAAAATCCCAATAAGCATATATTGATTGGTTTGCACAAAAGTTATACAAACTATGGGATATTTTTATGGAATTTTTAATTATTGATTTTTTTTACTAGTCAGTGAGCCAATGAGGAACAGGGCCTGACTGGCCTACCGGGATATTTACTATGGCGGCGATCAGCGACTTATAGCAGCACTGCCACATTGTGGTGGACAAATTGCACACCTGACACTTTTGACACTTTCTGAGGACCAGTGACACGAATACAGTGATCAGTGCTAGAAAATATGCACTGTACTAATGACACTGGCAGGGAAGGGGTTAACATCAGGGGTGATCAAAGGGTTAAATGTGTTCCTAGGGAGTGCTTTCCAACTGTATGGGGGGGTGCTTGTACTGTGGGAAGACCAAGATCTGTGTTCCTGTTCAACAGAAATGTAGGATCTCTGTCTTCCCTTGTCACAGAACAGCGATCTGCCTTGTTTACATAGGCAGACCCCCACTCTGCCTCTGTCGGGAATGAGCAGCGGGCCCCGGCAGAAGTAACCCAAGACGTACAGGTATGTGATTTCGCATGGACGAGCCGACGTCCCACAGTACATATACGTGGGGTGGTCGGCAAGCGGTTAAAGAAAAGGAGTATATAGGCTCCTATCATAAAAAAAGTACATTAACGTGACATGCTTTTAAATAATCGTAAGCATAATGTATAATGCCCGGTTTGAACTTTTATCCCCCCTCCCCCTCCCACCATACAAATTAATGGAAAAGTATCTTTCAATGATGGCCTTTAGTCACATTTCCAAATAGAATTGAAGCTATTGATTAACAAATGACATATTAAAAAATAAGATAGAGTGAGTTTAGATAAGAATCTGTGATTTCTAACCTTGGCCAATATTACCTGCCACATGCACCTTTGTGATAAGAATAAATGATGATGCTCCTCCTATCTAGTTATTTCAATGTTGACAGTTTTAAAACCATTTTAAAAACAGCAACTGCCTTCAATTAAAAGAAAAGTAAAGGGTCCCCCCCCCCCGTTATACCTACCTAGGTAGATGCAGCATCGGTCCAATGCAGCATCTATGCCCCGGCGCCCCTGCACTGAGAACCAATTGATCGAACACCGCCAATGGCTCGGTTCTCACCAGTGTTGCCAACCTCCCGCAGTGTTTTTTACTGGCAAAACATGGAGAATTTACTGGCGGAGCACATTTTTTACTGGCAACCCGAAAAATAACAGAACTCCTATTAAAAACTAAGTCAATTGATATTTAAACACAATATGGAAACACTGACAATACCCATATCAAGTAGTTTGCCTGGTTTACACTTAAAAAGTCAGCACAGCATGACAAATTATCAGACCCTGATATTTATAGACAGTTGTAAAAATCACTGCTTTTTACAAACTGTCAGTAAATTTACTGGCGGTTGCCAACCCTGGTTCTCACAGCTCCCCGAGCAGAGAGCTGGTGACTGTCAGTCACAGCTCTCTCCTCTGCTCCCCCACGCTCACTGGAGCGCTGAGCTGTTGAGGGGTGGGGAGTTGCCGGTGAAGGCTCTCAGCGGCTCGATGAGAAGCTGAGTGGGGTGTCCGTCCAGGCACCTGGCGGATCCAGACTCCCGTTGTCGTGATGACATGGTGCCTGGACTGATTCCTGTGATGTCAGCACAGAGCAGACTTCAATAGCACTCCTGTGATCCATAGGAGAAGTACAGCCAAACAAGCTTTGGCTGGACTTCTCCTTTAAGTGTTTGGAATTATTTATAGGAAGAAATGTGCCTAAAAAAATAAAATAAAATACTTTATTGTCTGGGAAATACTGCAAAGTTTACAGGATATATGCAGCCAAAACCATTTTTGTATAGAATGGAGAAGAGTCAGAACTGATGTCAGGTTTTACTGCTGGTGCTTCATTAGAGAGATGTATCCTAAACATTGCAAGAAGGGTAAGGCTGGCCATACATTATACTATTTTCTTATTCAATTTTCCTTAAGGAAAGGCCTAGAACCCCTCTCAGATTGTAATTGTTGCCTTAGTCCCTGTTGCAGATCTTCCCATAGTTTCTGTCTGCTAAAAACCATTGTCAGCAGGGCAGGAAGTGAGGATAAAATCGAACTAACAGAGCACTGAACAGCAGTAAAAAGTGAAAGGAGGAGTTCTAATTATTTTCCTATTTATCCAAAACTAGTAACAAAAAAGTTTTTGGCTTGCTATACAGTTTGAATAAAAGTTGACATTATTATTATTATACAGGATTTATATAGCGCCAACAGTTTACGAAGTGCTTTACAACTTGAGGGTAAACAGTACAAATACAATACACTTTAATACAGTAGGAATCAGAGGGCCCTGCTCATTAGAGGTGTGCTGATGGAGAAAATAAAATGTAGAGTTGTCAGGTGGGGGCCAGATAGGCTTCTCTGAAGAGATGAGTTTTCAGGGATCGTCCAAAAGTGGAAAAAGTAGAAAAAAGTCGGACAGATTGGGGTAGAGTATTCCAGAGGATGGGAGAGGCTCTGGAGAAGTCCTGGAGGTGAGCATGGGATGAGGTGACAAGGGAACTAGAGAGCAGGAGGTCTTGGGAGGAGCGAAGAAAACTATTTGGTTAGTATTTTGAGACCAGGTTAGTGATGTAGCTGGGGGCCAGGTTGTGTATGGCTTTGTAAGTTATTGTTATTATCTTGAATTTAATTTGTTGGTTGAATGGCAGCCAATGGAGGGATTAGCAGAGGGGAGTAGCAGACGCCGAGCGGTTGGTAATGTGGATGAGCCTGGCAGCAGCGTTCATGATGGACTGAAGGGGAGATAGCCTATTTAGAGGTAAGCCAATGAGGAGGGAGTTGCAGTAGTTAAGACGAGAGATGACCAGGGAGTGGATTAGAAGCTTTGTGGTGACATTGGTTAGGAAGGGGCGTATCTTTGAGATGTTGCGGTGGTTGAGGTGGCAAGCTTTAGATATCGATTGGATGTGGGGCCGAAAGGATTACACCTAGGACCTTGGCGTGGGGGGACAGGTTGATAGTTGAGCCGTTGATTTTGACAGAGAAATCAGGGGAGGGGGCCCGTGGGGAAGGAAATATCATGAGCTCGGTTTTGGATAGGTTGAGTTTGAGGAAGTGATGTGACATTCAGGCTGATATATCTGTTACAAAGTTGGTGATGCGTGAGGAGATTGATGGAGAGAGCTGGAGGGTGGAGAGATAGATTTGGGTGTTATCAGCATAGAGATGATATTGAATGTCATGGGAGGCAATCAACTGGCCCAGGCAGGTGGTGTAGATTGAGAAAAGGAGAGGTCCAAGTACAGAACATTGGGGGGACCCCGACGGAGAAAGGTGGAAGTAGAGATTTAAGTGACACTGAAAGAGCTGTGGGATAGGCAGGATGAGAACCAGCGAAGAGTCCACTGTGTCAAAGGCAGCAGGGAGGTCCATGAGTAGTACAGAATAGTGTCTGTTGGTTTTAGCCATTAGTAGGTCATTTGCGAGTTTAAGGAGAGCAGTTTCAATGGAGTGTTTTGGGGCAAAATCTGGACTAAAGGGGATCAATAAGTTTGTTCATGGTCCTCTCTGGCATGCTTCTAGAAAACATGGACATCTAATTTGAACTGGGAGCATACTTGGTCACAGCATAGGTAACTATGAAAGGGAGTGCCACCACAAACTGGGATGTGCATTGCCATCATCCCTTAAATTGATTATTTGGAATACCCCTTAGGAAATTGTGGGATTTTAAAGGCAATTCAAAAAACTTTCCTTTTATAAAAAATTATACAAATTTATTAGAAAACATTGGCATCATTGAACATTTTCATAGATTAAAACATTACAAATAACATTGATACAGTAGGTTGTACAACAATGTGCATTTTACATAAGTGATATCACCCCGCCCTGATGGTCCCCTTTTAGGGGGGTGGCCTAAAGTGAGGCGCGGTACATTCCAACGCGTTTCAGATTGACTTTAATGATTCCTTCTTCAGGGAAAGATATCACCATCTATGGAGTAGATAATAGACAAACTAGTGTCTTGCATTTATATGCTTAAATCATCTTTATATATTATACATAAATTAGCACTCACATAGTAGCACAAACTTGGCCCTATCAGAGGTCACAACCCCGGGCAAATCCGTCTCCACCATAAGTCCTATTTCCCTTGCATCAGAATGGCAGTGTCACGTACCTGGTGGTGGAGTCTGCAATAGCCGAGGACAGCCTCTCTTACAACCCTGACTCAGGAACCCCTGATATGGTAGACAGGAAGCTCAAGAGTGCAGGATGGCACAAGTGCTTGACTGGAACACATGTGCGATGGTTGCTGGCAGGGCAGGTGTTGCAGCGAGCTGGAACAGAGGAGACACTCCGGGAAACAGCTGGCAATTCGCTCTGCAGGGCTGAACCAAGCGGATGATGCTGGACGAGAAGGCTGGAAACAGACTGGAACAAGCAGCAGCCAGGCCGAACAGGAACTGAGGGGTTAAGCAGAAGGATCGTCAGACAGGAGCCGGGTCATCAACAGGCGGGCGGAGAGGTACCAAGGAGCAGGCAGAAGAATCGTCAGGGCAAGCCAAAGGTCAGGGCAGGCAGCAAGTGGCAGTGTCAGAATCAAGCCGGTAATCAAGGAGCAGGTAAAGCAGAAGAACAGGTAACAGGATACACAGGAACGCTGTAGACCAAACGGCATTGATCTCATGTCATTGTTCCGTTTAAATAGTCCTCTTGGCGCCAAGAATAATCACGAACGGGGGTGCGTGCTACCCGGTCGCGCGTGCGCACGAACGTTCGTGCCGTCCGTTCCTTCATGCACGCGCCTGCACACCGTGCTCCTTTGTACGGCAATACGGGTTCTTCTTCTTTCCTGACATTGCCCCCTCCTGATGGGCAGCCTCCGGATGCCCAAACGGGCCATTTTTTCAGGGTGTGCTCTCTGAAAAGCCTGCATCAAACTTGGGGCATGAACGTTGGTCTTGGGTTCCCATGAACTTTCTTCTGGACCATACCCTTTCCATTTAATGAGGTACTGCACCTGATTACCCCTTTTCCTGCAGTCTAGGATGGCTTCAACTTCAAATTCTTCTTCTCCATCAATAATCACAGGTTCGGGTGGTTCGGTGCTTCATCCTGGAAAGGGATCAGAGGTTGCCGGTTTTAACAGAGTTACATGGAACACTGGATGAATTCGCATATCTCGTGTGGGACTTTTTTACCGGGCAAACCCGTAGGCCTCCGACGGGTAGTCCTCCCCCGTTACAGTCCTTTCTTCTTCTTGGGCATAACGGCATGTTTCCTCGTGCCACACGTCCGCGCACGTACTTCCTTGCCTGCCGTGCTTGCAAGCACGCGTGCGCGCTGGCCCATCGTGCGTGGGGGCAAGCACTAATAAGAACCGCGGTTCTCCTGATAAATTTGCCTTGTTAC
>BLSH010085618.1:755830-770199 GCA_018402905.1 Glandirana rugosa | reverse complement strand
AAATAATCAGTCCCAAGAATTGGATGCTTTCTTGTTCGAACATGCATTTTTCGGGCTTGGCATAAAGTCCATGTTGTCGTAAACGTTCCAGGACACGTGAAACGTGCTGGCGATGTTCCTTCAAAGATGGTGAGAAAATCAAAATATCGTCTAGATAGATGATAACAAAGAGATCAAGATAGTCTCTGAAAATGTCATTTACAAAATGCTGGAACGTGGCAGGTGCGTTACAAAGTCCAAATGGCATGACGAGGTATTCAAAATGTCCAAAACGGGTGCGAAAGGCAGTTTTCCATTCGTCACCCTCTCTGATGCGCACAAGATTGTATGCACCACGGAGGTCCAGCTTAGTAAAGATGACTGATGTTCCAAGTCTCTGAAATAGTTCAGGTACCAGCGGTAGAGGGTATCGGTTTTTAACCGTGATTTTGTTCAGTTCTCTGTAATCAACGCAAGGCCGTAGAGAGTGATCCTTCTTTTCTACAAAGAAGATGCCTGCCCCAGCTGGTGATGTGGAGGGACGAATGAATCCTCTTTCTAAATTTTCATCCAAATAGGTTTTAAGAGCACCCAGTTCAAGTTCAGATAATGGGAAGATTCTCCCAAACGGGACTTCAGTTCCTGGCAAAAGTTCAACGGGGCAGTCATAAGGCCGATGAGGTGGGAGAGTTTCTGCCCCTTTCTTACTGAAGACGTCCAGGAAAGTATGGTACACCTCAGGCACAGATTGACAGGCTTCCAAGTCGACATCAGAATCCAAACAAGACAAAGTGGAGAGAGGACTGAAGCTCTTTTGCAGACAGTGCTGGGAGCAATAAGCTGACTGAAACTGAATCTCTCCTTTAGCCCAGTTGATGAGCGGATTATGTGCCTGTAGCCAAGGCATACCCAGGATGACAGGGAACAATGGGGATGCTATGGCGTCCAGGCGTAAAAGCTCATGGTGGGTGCTGGTGATGGTAGCAGGCAATGGTGCTGTCTCGTGAGTGACTAGTCCTGATTTGATTGTTGACCCGTCTGCTAGATGAACAGTCATTCTCTGAGTCTTTGGCTGAAGTGGAATCTGGTGCTTGATGACAAAGGACAGATCAATGAAACAGCTACAGGCTCCGAAATCAATAATGGCGGGGACCAGGATATTCTTGTCTGGAAGCTGGAATGAGATAAGCACAGAGATCTGAGCAGGGTTGCCTGAACAGGTAGACACAGGATCAGATGTGACAGTCAGACACTTACGCAGCTTTGCTGGACAAGTCCTCACATAATGTCCCGGAGCCCCACAGTACATGCAAAGATTGTTCATCCGACGTCGCTGGCGTTCTTCAGCTGAAAGGGAAGGACGGAGAAGGCCCAACTGCATGGGTTCAGAGACGTCAGGTGGAGAAGCCGCCGGAGGTGGCACCACAGGGGTAGAGAAGACAGGGCCTCTAGGCAACATCCAAGTGGGACGAGATGTGCCTGCCTGACGTTCAGATCGTCTTTCCCTTAGACGTCGATCAATCTGGATTGACAGTTTAATCAGTGCATCTAAAGTTTGTGGAACTCCAACTCGTGCTAGTTCGTCTTTGAGGGGGATCAGCAAGGCCTAGACGGAACTGGTAGCATAGAGCAGCATCGTTCCAGTTGGTATCGGAACTCCAATGCCTGAAATCAGAAACATAGTCCTCTGCTGCTCTACGCCCTTGCTGGAGCGAATGTAGGGCTGCTTCAGCTGTGGCTGACTGGTGTGGGTCTTCATACAGCTGTGACATATCTTGAAAGAAAGATGTCAGGTTCCCCAGAGATGCTGCTTTCTGTTCGAGGAGCCGATGAGCCCAGGACTGAGGTTCCCCTTGTAATAGAGAAATTACAAATCCCACCTTTGTTGCTTCCAGCGAGAACGTGCGGGGTTGTAGAGCAAAATACAGTTCGCATGCGTTGCGGAAGGAACGGAATTTGCTGCGTTCACCGGAGAATTTGTCAGGTGGCGGAACTCTGGGTTCGGGGGGCAGCATGACTACGGTAGGTGAGGCTGCTGGACCGGAGGGTACTGTGGACTGACTGGGGTTGGAAAGAGTTGGTGCTGAAAGTTTCTGCACGCGTTCCTCCAAGTGATGGTAGCCTTCCTGAAGATCTTTAACAGCTTGCGTAAGACCAGCAAGATGGCGGCAAAGTTCATCCATGGGAGAGGGTCCTGGCGCAGACTAGGACATGGCCGTTTGGTACTGTCACGTACCTGGTGGTGGAGTCTGCAATAGCCGAGGACAGCCTCTCTTACAACCCTGACTCAGGAACCCCTGATATGGTAGACAGGAAGCTCAAGAGTGCAGGATGGCACGAGTGCTTGACTGGAACACAGGTGCGATGGTTGCTGGCAGGGCAGGTGTTGCAGCGAGCTGGAACAGAGGAGACACTCCGGGAAACAGCTGGCAATTCGCTCTGCAGGGCTGAACCAAGCGGATGATGCTGGACGAGAAGGCTGGAAACAGACTGGAACAAGCAGCAGCCAGGCCGAACAGGAACTGAGGGGTTAAGCAGAAGGATCGTCAGACAGGAGCCGGGTCATCAACAGGCGGGCGGAGAGGTACCAAGGAGCAGGCAGAAGAATCGTCAGGGCAAGTCAAAGGTCAGGGCAGGCAGCAAGTGGCAGTGTCAGAATCAAGCCGGTAATCAAGGAGCAGGTAAAGCAGAACAGGTAACAGGATACACAGGAACGCTGTAGACCAAACGGCATTGATCTCATGTCATTGTTCCGTTTAAATAGTCCTCTTGGCGCCAAGAATAATCACGAACGGGGGTGCGCGCTTCCCGGTCGCGCGTGCGCACGAACGTTCGTGCCGTCCGTTCCTTCGTGCACGTGCCTGCGCACCGTGCTCCTTTGTATGGCAATACGGGTTCTTCTTCTTTCCTGACAGGCAGGCTCTCAGGCCAACAGCCGACGCACAAAAATACCTTCAATAATCTCTGCACAAAAATAAAAAAACAAAGGTTTGTTTTCCTGAAGAAACAAATGCAACCTCCAGATAGAAAGATCCATATAGCTGTTTTGAACTTACCCCTGAAAGGAGAAAATACAACCGGAGTAAGACGCAACCCCTCTATGGGCTTGTAGCAGAGAGTAGCTATTGTTGTTCCAGAAGGGGGAAAATCCTCCTCCATATGCCGCTCGCTATCCCTGGGTTGCATAGGCTGATAGACCTGTGTGGTCACAGCCACAAAGAAAGAGAGGAATGGCGCCGGCTACCATTCCCGGCATCTTTATGGGCCGCGCACGTGCGGCCGCACTACCGGATGTGCGTCACCGCGTCATTTCCTGCCTTCCGAACGTACGTTCCGGAAGGAGGCAGACGACATGCCGTTAGACTATAACCGACAGCACAAGACAAGGCAGCGCCATCTGGCGGGGGGAGAGACCAAAGTCTCCCCTCACATATGGCGCTATCTAGAAATGGGCCCCGGGCAGCATAAGCTAAACCACAAGGGCCCTTCTTGTGCTGGATACACGGGGGACAAGGAGGTGGAGAAAGAAAATTACATCCCAGGGAGCAACCTCCGAAGCAGCATCTGCGCTGATTGAGTGCCTAATTAGATTTTTTAAGAAACTTTCAAAACCCAGTCAATAAAGACGATAACAATATTGAAACCTTATTACAACAATCAAAAATTTCATCTTACATTTTCAGGTTGTATTTTAGATCCCCAGGTTGTGTGTCGGTACATCTGCGGCAGAGTCTCCCAAGAATGGGGGACCCCTGCCCCAGCCCTTTGTCTGGGATCTCCCTGATCCTGGCTGGGGGGTCCCCCATTCTTAAGAGACTCCGCCGCAGATGTACCGACACACAACCTGGGGATCTAAAATACAGTCAGTACATTAGAATTGATAAATTTTCAGATACAGTAGGTATGACACAGGGAAAAAGTATTGAACACATGAAGAAAAGGAGGTGCAAAAAGGCATGGAAAGCCAAGACACCAGCTGAAATCTATAAGTAGTTAGAAAGCAACCCTGCCCCATGTCAGTGCAAATTAATATCAGCTGGTTAAGTCTCAACTGATGGCCTATAAAAAGGTGTCTCATCAGCAAGGTGTCACACAAGAAACATCTCATGATGGGTAAAAGCAAAGAGCTCTCTCAAGACCTTTGCAACGTTATTGTTACTGATGGCATTAGTTACAGGATTTCTAAACTTCGGAATATGCTATTGAGCACTGTTGGGGCCATAATCCAGAAGTGGAAACAACATAATTTCACCATAATCCAGCCGCGACCAGGTGCTCTTCGCATGATTTCTGACAGAAGAGTGAAAAGAATTATCAGAAGAAATGTTCAAGAGTCAAGGACCACTCATGGAGAGCTTAAGAAAGACCTGGAATTAGCAGTTACAATTGTTTCAAAGAAAACAATAATTAATGCACTCAACCACCATGGCCTGTATGCACGCTCACCACGCAAGACTCCACCGCTGAAGAAAAAGCTTGTTTAAAGTTTGTTTCACAACATTTAGACACGCTTGTGAAATACTGGGAGAATATAGTCTGGTCAGATGAGACCAAAATTGAACTCTTTGGGTGCCATAATACACTCCATGTTTGGAGGTCAAATGGCACTACACATCACCCCAAAAACACCCCCATAACAACAGTGAAGTATGGAAGTGGGAACATCATGGTGCAGGGCTGTTTTTAAGCATACAGTACTGGCAAACTTCATTTTCATTGAATCAAGGATAAATGGAAAAATGTACCAAGACATTCTTGATAAAAATCTGCTGCCATCTACCAGGATGATGAAGATGAAACGAGGGTGGACATTTCATTGAGACAATGATCCCAAACACAAAGCCAAGGAAACTCTCAATTGGTTTCAAAGAAAGAAAATAAAGCTGCTAGAATGGCCCAGCCAATCACCTGACTTGAATCCAATAGAAACTCTATGGAAAGAACTAAAAATCAGAGTTAATAGAAGAGGCCCATGGAACCTTCAAAATTTGAAGACTGTGTGTAGAAGAATGGGCCAAAATTACACCCGAGCAATGCACGTGACTAGTTTCTCCATACAGGAGGTGTCATTACCAACAAAGGATTTTGTACGAAGTATTAAATACATTTCAGTTAGTGTGTTCAATACTTTTTTCCTTGTGTCATTCCATTTTATTACACATAACTTAATTTCTGAACTTATTTGTTTTGATTTCTTTGCATTTATGGATTGCATTGGTTGTTACCGACATGTGCTGAAAATTTCATGTCAATAGCCCCTTTAGAAATATTTTCCTAGAAAAATGGTGACGTGTTCAATACTTATTTTAACCACTGTATATACATAGTTTGTGGACTCTATAACTTTCCTATACACTAAATATACACTGATCTGGGTTATTTTCACCAAAGAAATGTATCAGAATACATTTTGACCTAAATTTATGAAGAAAGATTATTTATTTGCAAAATTTTATAACAGAAACTAAGAAAAATGTTATTTTTCAAAATTGTCAGTCTTTTTTCCGTTTATTTAATAAAAAAATAAAAAATCCAGTGATGATTAAATACGACCAAAAGAAAACTCTAGTTGTGTGAACAAAGTAATAAAAATTTCATTTGGGTAGTGCTACATGACCGCACAATTGTCATTCATTCATTCATTCAAAGTGCGATAGTGCTGAAAGCTGAAAAGGGGTAAAAGTGCCCTGTATTGAAGTGGTTAATGTTGTATCAGGCACAATCATGATATTGTTGAGTACAATCTTAGAAAGGATTCTCAAAGGGTGCCTTAATGTTTTGATGTACATAATGTATGTATGGATAAAACATGATGGTATATGAAAAGACGTAATCAGGATAAAATATATTATTTAAAAATGATTTATTACACTAACTATAGTTATGTTTGTGTGGCGATTACTCAAGCCTCAAGCCGGTAGAACACCTTTGGGAAGAATTAGAGCGAAGACGAAGACTCCAGTAGATTTTCTTGTTACTGGCTTCCTGCTTTGAAGTAGAGTTTCTGCTACCTTAGCAGAGAGGCCTTTATTTAGTAGAATGTGCCATCCACAATCCAAGCTGACAACCTCAGATTTTGAGGTTGCGGATGATGTGCTCCTTACTGTAGCAGGAGGTCGTCCCTGTTCGGTAAGGTCCATGGGTCCTCTTCCGCCATCTTTTTTAGGGCAGAGAAACGGGATCTTTTTGGCCATAAAGGTGCCAGTAGTATTACTCTCGTCCTCTCCATCCGAATTTTCCTGATTACCTTGGGGAGGATTTGCAGTGGCGAAAAGGTTGACCTCTGGTAGACCCCACTTCATCACGAACTTTGTGAATATTTCCTGGATTAGCTACCACTCTGCTGGGTCCAGCTGAGATCGACTTAGAAAGTCTGCTAGGATGCTGCATAAGCCTTTTATATGCACAGCCATCAGAGATAGCAAGTGGTCTTCTGCCCATGAGAGGAGTTGGTGTGTTGTCCCCATGAGGGGTTTTGACCTGGTTCCCCCCTGGTGGTTGATGTACCTCACTGTGGTGATGTTGTTCGAGAGGATCAAGACACGTTTCCCAACCACCGATTCCCAGAAGGCTAGCAGTGCTCTTAGAACTGCTGTCAGTTACCTGAGATTGGAGGAGGCTGGTTCCCAGGACCCCTGTCTGGCCTGTCTTTCTATACGAGTGTCCGTCGTAATATAGATTTGGTGTGGTGGGTGCCATAGCCTGCCTGTCGCGAGATTGATCCTTTCCTGCCATCAGGTTAGCGATCTCCTGCTTTGGGGATGTGAATCACTTCTTGTAGTGAATCTACCTTCACATCCCAATTGTCCAGAAGATAGTGCTATAAGGCTCTCATGTGAAGTTGCCCCCAGTGTACTGCTGGGATAGAGGCAGACATGAGCCCCAAAAGGGACATGATGGCCCTTCTTGTACCCTGTTCTGAAGCCATTATTTGTTGCGTAAGGTCGGTCAATTTGGCTATTTTGTCCTCTGGCGGGATGATTTTTTGTGTCTTCGTTATATAGCTGAGGAAATTAATAGCTTGAGATGGAGTCCTGACCAATTCTTCTAAATTGATCTTCCATCCTAGACTGGTGAGGAAATCCTCAGTCGTCCGCAGGGCTGTGGTGACATCTTCCTGAGTCTGCCCGTGGATTAGCAAATCGTCCAGGTATGGTACTATGTGGACCCCCCCTCAATCTGAGTTCCTGCATCACTTCTGACATGATCTTTGTGAAGATCCGTAGTGTCAATGAGATTCCGAACGGGAGGGCCTGGTACTGGAAGTGTCAAAGGTTTTGTTCTTAAGAACACATTTGAATAAAATCCTGTTGGCAAGTGTCCCGGATAGACTTTCGTGATTACCTCTTCTTTCAATAAATTCACAATTGCCAGGGGTTTCATCTCTTCGCTTATGACATAATAATTTCGTATTGTCTAATGGCATTTTTACCCCGCATGTCCTGCAGTACTTTTTATTTTTTGCTTTAACGCCCCCATCTGTTGGTTCCTGAGTTTTGGCCTGTATAGGAAGCATATAGCAAAGGCAGAGGAGGAACGAGAGGGAGAGAGAGAGAGATAGCGAGCAAATAGAGAAGGAGCACGTCACCCAGGGTTTGCCTGTCCCGGGGACCCCCCCCTCTACTCCCCTGATCTATGGGCGAACAAACCACCCTCCAGGGTACCCCCCCCCCCCCGATTCTTCCCCTCCTCCTTACCGTGAGAGGGCTCTTGCTCCACAGCCTCCAGTAAGGCACCTTGGTCCTCTGCCATTGGACCTCCTGGAAGGGAAGGAGCACGCCGTGGGCAGTCCAAATGTCGTCATTCCTGCAGCCGGGCGTGCAAATATGCTGTTAGCAATGCCTGGGGACCTCCCCAAAATGTGTCCCAGCACGTTCCCCCATCCAAAATGACCGCTTGACCACTTCCAGTGGCGGCACCAGCTTGATTACGTCACTTCCGGTACGGCTGGCAACAATGCCCCTAATAAGATTGCCGCTCCGTCAAATCCTGTGGTGGCGCCACTTCCGCCCTGCGGACATGATTGAAGAGATGCTGGAAGTGTACGGGCGTGCTGTGGGGAGAAATAAAATACAGAAACCGCCTGGAGTGCCTTCACCCTGCACCAGCTAGGAAAACAGTTAACCCTTTTATCGCCCCCGATGTTAACCCCTTCCCTGCCAGTGCCATTAGTACAGTAACAGTTCATATTTTTTAACACTGATCACTGTAATAATGTCACTGGTTCCCAAAAATTGCCAGTTAGGTGTCCGATTTGTCCACTGCAATGTCGTAGTCCCACTTATAAAAAAATAAATAAAAATCATTGATTGCCACCATTACTAGTAAAATAAATAAATAAAAATGCCATAAAAATATGCTGTAGTTTGTAGATGCGATAACTTTTGCACAAAATCGATATACGCTTATCGGGATTTTTTTTTTTTTTACCAAAAATATGTATTATACATATTGGCCTAAATTGATGAAGAAATTAGATTTTTTATTTTTTATTGGATGTGCTTTACAGCAATTTTTTTTTTAAATTGTCGCCTTTTTTTTTTTGTTTATAGCGCAAAAAATAAAAAGAGGAGTTCAAATACCACCAAAAGAAAGCTCTATTTGTGGGAAAAAAGGACATCAATTTTATTTGCAAATGTCAGTTAAATTAACACAGCGCTGTATCACAAAAAATGGCCTGGTCATTAAGGGGGTAAAATCTTCCAGGGCTGGAAGTGGTTAAAGAGTAACTCCACTTTGTTGAGAAAAAAAAACATTCCCCTCTGGGTGATCTATGTACATTGCAAGGATTTTAACACACTTCTTTGCAGAGTCCTAACTTTTGTTATTCTGAAGAAATAGCTGTTTTTTTTTTTTTTGTTCATGTGCTAAGTGAAAGTGATTGGAAGTAATTCATAATTATCAATCAGTTGCTGAATGTGCAGGGTTCTAATGAGGAAAGTGGTAGGATCTGCATCCCTTTGGATTTGACTTCCCTTTGGGAGTATCTCACCAAAATTACATTTTGCTTAATCGGTTCCACACTGCATGCAGTATTACTGCGGCGGTGTGGGTGCTTACCGCGAATCGCCATAAAAAGACGGCGATACGCGCAGGCGCAGCTAGGGGGCGAGCACGCGCTCTCGTGCCCGAAACACTCCGGAGGATGGTGCCCGCGGCTCAGGCAGATCCGATGTCCGCCGGCAAGCCGCGATGAGCTGCTAGAGCCAAATGGGGACATAAGAGATCTACTGATCCCTGTCACTGGGATCAGTTAGATCTCTTATGCCCATGGTAGCCCACCCCCCCCCCCCATAGTTAGAACGCACCCAGGGAACACAGTTAACCCCTAGATCACCCCCTGCAGGTTAACCCTTTCACTGCCAATTACATTTACACAGTAATCAGTGGACATTTAAATTTCTGATCGCTGTATAAATGTCATTGGTCCCAAAAAGTGTCAAAAATGTCCGACATGTCCGCCCCAATATCGCAGTACCGCTAAAAATCACAGATCGCCGCCATTACTAGTAAAAAATAAAAAAAAAACATAAAAACCCCAGAATCTCAAAAAGTGCTCTGGTCAGGAAGGGGGTAAAACTTTCCGGGGCTGAAGTGGTTAAAATCTGATTTGTATCGTAGTGCATACTTCTGAGAAAATCAGTGAGACAATCACACAAGCAAGAGATTACAATGCTGCAGATTGAAAAAGGAAAGGTACATTTTAATAACATTCAATTACAATATGACTTGTGTAGCAAGCTTACTGTATATGCTATTTTTTCCCAATGAAAGTGGAGAGTTTACCTAAAGAAAACCTGAAGTGCAAAATGTATAAAAATCTGCAATTGCTATGGGACTTATCCAGTAACTTTAATAATTGTGTCACTAAACTGGAAAAAGCATGAAGCTGCATGGAGTCAATGTGCAATACATTCTTGCATGGGATTGCTTCTTAAAGTGGTATTAAACCAATCATTAGATGTGGTTCCCGCATTAGTTTTCTCTCTTTCTTTGGCTTCGTCCCTCGGTTTTCACCTGGTGATCTAGCCAATAGCACACCTCCTGTATTAGAGTGCCCCTACTCTGGATGAATGGCTGCTCCCTCCCCCTCCATAGCCCAGCACTCCAGTGAGCATGGGGGGACAGTCACCGGCTCTCTGCTCAGGGAGCACTGAGAAACGAGCGATCAGTGGTGTTCGATTGCTTGGTCATCAGCCTTAGAGTCAGCAGGGGACAGATGCAGCATCCACCTAGGGAAGTATGATTTAAATAAAAAAACAAAAATTCCTGTACTCTTAAGTGCACTTTTTAGGACTTTTAATTTCAAATAGAAACGACTGATCTCACAAACCATGGACAGACCTTCCATTGAAGTAGTCTTGACGCAGTTGAGAACGTAGTCTGTGGTGAGCGTATAGAAAGAATACACTGGCCAGTGACGAAGGTTAAAGTGGCTGTTAAGCTCTGGTCAGCACACAAAGCGAAGATCATTGGAGCGGTTTTGTTAAGTATATGCTGTCATCAAAGTGCTGGGGAAAGATGAAAGGTTTGTTTGTTTTCTCTTTTTTACCAACTACATGTTCTCTGGAACTATGATAGGGAAAGGTCTCTCAGCCATAACTGCAAGAGGCTAACAGATTGTATTTTTTTTTTCCATTGCAAGAAATGCTTAGACTGCAATCTAGCCTAGAATAAACTACATTGGATTTCACTCTAAACCTTCTTGGTGAGTTGACACTGCCAGTGAGTCTTGATAAGTCAGTAAGTTGCCATACCATCCATTCACACTGAGCCCTAGTAAGTATGTCTTTTGCACAACATTTGAAACCGAATGGCAATCTTTGTGAATGTTTTGCTCTTTTGCTAATAAAATACAGAAATTAACTGCCACATCTTTTTTTCTTTGCAAAAAAATTGACATTATGGTCAGTATATGGTCGTGGACCAGTCAAGCTACCAGTATGTTTTTGAGTTGCAATAAAAAACCAGAGAACAGGAATCTCTTAGAAACAAGTGAAAAACATTGACATCTCCTACTGGTAGTATCCGACTGGTTTTTAATGGAGTTTGAGCCAACAAATGGGGTTTATTGAGAACATTTGAAAAAGAAGTTAAGAAAAAACCCTAAAATCTGTGAAAAACATATTTAGTCTTTTTTTTTGGGGACAACATATTGTACAATGCCACAAGTGGTCTATACTGCCAGGATGTTGTTATTTATTAGATCACGGATTATGTGTTTTAAAATTCTGTTCCCAATAACATGATCACTTTAATGGTCAACTGTGGAAGGAGCTGGCTCATCATCACACCAGGCAGTACATATTGTCCAGCGAGAAGGTAGCAAAACTCCTCATTGCTCACAGTGACAAGTCCACATTACTGCTCATCACATCATCCCGTCAGATGTTTCTTCTTCTTTCTCCGATTGCCACCTTTTTCCACTCTGTAAAAAAATGAATAAATTAAAAAAAAAAATACTTTATTAATATAGTGCTATACCCCATTGCTCAACAAACCCCAGGCCCCAGGTCACCATTGCAACCAGAAAACCCGGTCCTGGCAGGGGCAGCCGATCCTTCTCTCCCTTCACTATCTCCGATTCAGTGAAGAGCCGTTCTCTGCCTAAGCTGACATCTGCTAAAGAAAAAAAAAAATCCAGGCAGCCTGCCAAGTATCTCACAATATTGGCAGAGATACAACTATAAACATTGTAACAAGTAGTTTAAGGGCTCTTTCACATGAGCGGATCGTTCAGGTCCGCCTGTCAGTTTTTCAGGCAGACCCTCCATTGTCCTCAATGGAGCGACGGATGTCAGTGGTGACATGTCTGCTGACATCCAATCCGCTCCGATCTGCCAAAAACAGATGGATGGAAACCCTATTTTCCATCCGCCTGGCGGATCGGATGAACATGGACAGACGGTCCGTGTTCATCCGATCCTCCATAGAGGAGAATGGAGCTGTGACAGGTCAGTCTCTGCATGGAGTGCAGAGACTATCTTGCCATCCACCGGTTCAGTGGGGATAAACGTATGGATCCCTGCAGAGGTGATCAAATACCACCAAAAGAAAGCTCTATTTGTGGGAACAAAATGATAAAAACATTTGTTTGGGTACAGTGTTGCACGACCGCGCAATTGTCATTCAAAGCGCAACAGCACTGAAAGCTGAACATTGGTCTGGTAGGGAAAGTGTTCTAAATGCATGGTATTAAAGTGGTTAATGAATTTAAAAAAAAAAAAAGTAGAAAAAAATAATTGGGCAGATTCCCAAGGAGTAGGTATGTGACCCCAGACAGTATGGGATCAAAAAATAAATAGCATTTATTGGACATATATTATTGTCCAATAAATTATTGTCTCAAACCAAGGTTTTACTGTATTTCTGAATCCGTTCACTATGAGGGCTGGACTTACATCATATGTTTTGTTTGAAATAATAGAGATAAACGCTTCCCCTCCTATTAACACTCATGAGACAGGTGATTGAATGTCACTGTATGTGGTGGCTCGATTCCTACTTTCTTCTTTGTGGGTATTGGAATCTACATTGAGTCTCCATTGGATCAAGCACACACAGTGAACAGATCTATCAATCATCGGTCTTTATAAGTCAGGGTTTTAAGGGTTGTGCGTTTTTAATCCAATAACAACGTTGTTATTCATGGTGTATGATGTTTTTTTAATTGACGTTCTGTTCTGCTGTTAGCAATAATATATGTCCAATAAATGATATTTATTTTTTGATCGCAAGCCCTCTATATGATTCCCTGTGTCACTAGGGTGAGTCACTCCCTTTTCATTTAATGTAAAAAAAACTAAACAGTAAAGTTAGCCATTTTTTTTTGTATAATGTCAAAGATGATGTTATGCCGCGAGAATCGTGATTTATTCTAAGCAAATAAATTGCGATTCTCATTTTAGCCAGAATCGTGCAGCTCTACTGTGTGCTGTGAGATGGAGGAGGGTAGATGAGGCAGCTGGATATGCTTTAGAAGAGTCTATATCCTCTGATAAAGCCCTGTGTACCATCAACAATTACCACTCTTTATGTGCAGCTGGGCTTCAGTATTTCATGGTGACCGGAAACCCATTAGAGCAATGAATAGTCACAACGTGGTGGACACACATATAGGCAGGTGGCTGCAAAGAGGTAGCAGAAGATCAGCAGCACTGGAATACTTCTTTCATCCTTCTTTTTCTATTTTATTTAAAGTGCCACTAGGGCTTCATTTAGATGTGCAGTTGGGTGGTAGAAATGTGCAGTAGATATACCACCACTTTGCCCTCGGGTCTGGACCCGAAGGATTTCGCTTCTCTCCTAGACACGATAGCCCTTGGTTGGCTTTCAGGCTCGGAGAGGTCTCAGTTGATGGACCCGGTCACCACAGAGGAAGTTCTTGCAACAATTAATTCCCTACCCACGGGCAAAGCTCCTGGCCCGGACAGCCTCCCAGTGGACTTTTACATAGCGTACGCAGACATTCTAGCCCCCCAATTGCTCTCCTTATGCTCAACTTTCTGGAGCAGGGTTCTGCCCCCCCCCCCCCATGACGCATGCCCATGTCATACTTCCCAAACCAGTCAGTCAAAGATCCCAAACTATGAAGCCCATAGAGCTTTTTAATAATGATCTTAACATTCTTACCAAACTTCTGACTGCTAGACTCACCCCCCTTCTTCCCTCAATCAGACATGGACCAGACTGGTTTTATGACTTGCAAATAGTTACATAGTTACATAGGTTGAAAAAAGACACAAGTCCATCCAGTTCAACCAATAAAAAAAAAAAAATAATATTATATATATATATATATATATATATATATATATATATATATATATATATATATATACACATACAACCAAATAATCCCATATACAATCCTTCACCCACAGTTGATCCAGGGGAAGGCAAAAAACCCCAGCAAAGCATGGATCCAATTTTCTATAACGGGGGAAAAAATTCCTTCCTGATTCCCCGAGAGGCAATCGGTTTCACCCTGGATCAACTTTACCTAAAGATGTTAGTACCCAGTTATATTATTTACATTAAGGAGAAGTGTCATTCTCGACACTTTTACACCTTATCTGAGGGGGGTCTCCACCAAAACCGGTCGTGCCAACTAACGAAATTTTTTCCGGACCTAAGAAAGGAATTACATTTATTATATTGACCCATGATTGTAGAAATCCATTTCAACTAGGTCCCACTTTGGCTAACGGAGAGCCCCTTAGTCCTTCCTTAAAAAAGGGGGCAATATCTTTTAACCTAGGTACGAAACGACCCCAAAAAACGGAAGGGGACCTAGTTGACACCCACTTCCTAACATATACCCTAATAAACCAACATACACATATATATATATATATATATATATATATATATATATATATATATATATT
>BLSH010085618.1:735427-755462 GCA_018402905.1 Glandirana rugosa | reverse complement strand
CCCCCTAGTATGTATGATGCATGCATATTCTTAGCCCCCAAGTGCATAACTTTACATTTATCAACATTAAACCTCATTTGCCACATAGTTGCCCAATTAGACAGTGCATTGAGGTCGGCTTGTAAGTTGGAGACATCCTGCAAGGAAGTTATTCCACTGCATAGCTTGGTGTCATCTGCAAACACTGAAATTGTACTTTTAATCCCAGACCCTATATCATTTATAAATATATTGAAAAGCAAGGGTCCCAACACTGAACCTTGGGGTACACCACTGATAACCTTAGACCATTCAGAATAAGAATCATTAACCACTACTCTCTGAATTCGGTCTTTTAGCCAGTTTTCTATCCATTTACAAATTGATCTTTCCAAGCCTGTAGACTTTACCTTACACATTAGCCGTGTGTGGGGAACGGTGTCAAACGCTTTTGCAAAATCCAAGTATACCACGTCCACAGCCACCCCTCTGTCTAAGGTTTTACTTACCTCCTCATAAAAAGAAATCCACAGACATCAACCTCCGTAGACTTTTTACCAATCTTCATGCAAAGCATGACAACCAGGGTACCAGAGTCATTGCCTCTTTAGACATCGAGAAGGCTTTCGACTCAATTGAATGGCCCTTCCTGTGGGAGATCATGAGAAGGATGGGGTTTCCCCTTCTGTTCATCCAATGGCTGAAGACCATATACCAATCGCCAATGGCAACCATCAGATTGGGGGGGGGTGCCTGTCTGCCACTATTAGGCTTTCCAGGGGTACGTGGCAGGGCTGCCCTCTCTCCGACTCTCTTTGCCATTGCCATGGAGGGGGTGGCGGAACCACTACGAGTCTCACCCTCCATTAAAGGCCTGAGAGTGGGGGGGGGGCTGGAGGAGAGGGTGGCCTTGTATGCAGACGACCTCCTCCTTTTCCTCAATGATGCTGACTCCTCATTGAGGGGTGTTCTTGTGGTACTGGATGAGTTTTCAGCAATGAATGGGCTCAGGGTTAATTGGTCAAAATCACGGCTCCTTGCCATTGACGAATGGGCTAGGGGAGGGGCCTCGGCCTCTCTCCAGCTGCAGTGGGTGGATGAAATGGTCTACCTGGGGGTCCGTATCTCTAGGGTGGCGACTGATTTCATTTCACTAAATTTGTCCCTGGTAGTAAATTCTGTTAGGGCCAAGCTGAAAGTGTGGGAAAACCTTCCTCTCACTATGGGGTCACATTAATCTAATCAAGATGAAGATCATACCTAAATTCACATATCTGTTTCGCAACTCCCCTCAATGGATTCCCAAATCTTTTTTTTAACTACCTGAATAAGATTTTCTCCTCCTTCCTTTGGGGCCCACGCTCCCCTAGATTCAAGCTGACCACCCTCATGCGCCCGTTCCCAGGGAGGCATGGCATTCCCGGATTGCCACAAATATTTTCTCGCAGCTCAGCTGGTCACGGCTCACTGGTGGCTTGTTCCAGATAAATCAAACTCTGCTCTGGCTGCTGAGGCTGCGGTGTTGGGATCGGTGGAGGCCTTACCCAATCTCCCCTTGCGGGGCCTGAGGGCTCCCTACAACCTGACCCACCTCCATGCGCACCACTCTTTGGGCTTGGAAGATGAGTCTAGCCTATGAACGGTACCCTTGATCTGCCATATTGCCCAGCGCCCCCATATGGAATAACCCCAATTTACCTCACTTTTGTAATATTCCAGACCTTGTGGTGTGGGCCAGACATTATATTAGATTGCTTTCAGCTATCACCTCAAATTTAACAATGCTCTCATTTGAAGACTTTAGGTCACGGAATAATATCCCCCTTTGTATCTAGATCGATATCTGCAGTTATCCCACACTTTCAGAGGCCAGTTCCTCCCTGGTGAAAGACAACTGGTGCAATCTGATTTGGAGCGGATCCTGCGCTATGACTGTGCGGAGAAGCCCACTTCGGTGTTGTATGGGCATCTCCTCCGGGTCTCGTCTCCTGAGCTGTCCAGGATCCGTGGCGTTCCAGAGCTGGACTCCGAGGACTGGGAAGATGTTTGGGACTTTCCTTTCAGAACGCTGGTCTCCTTATGAGATCGCCTTATTCAATTCAAGATTGTCCACATGGCCTATCTTACTCCCACCCGGGTACACAAGATAAGTTCATTCCATCTGCCGGAGTGTTGGCGCTGTGACTACTTTTTTCACATTTTCTGGACTTGTCCAGCAGTTATGGCTTATTGGTCACAGGTTCTCACTGTGGTTGCTGAGATACTAAGCATCCCCATCACCCCGTCACCCAGAGCATGCCTGTTGGGACTTGGAGGACTTGGTGCTCAGAATAGCTGAAACAACCCTACTGGGTCTTCTAATGTTTTATGCCAGGAAGGCTATTGTACTATGTTGGAAACGCCGGTCCCCCCCAACTGTAAATTTATGGAAAAAACACTGGTAAACAATGCGATACCATTATACAAAGACAACTATGCACATAGGGGTTGCCCAAAAAAGCATGACAGAATATGGTCTAAATGGCTGGCTGAGCACTCTACGGCCTCTGCAAATTGAAAGGCTGTTATTTAATCTGGTCAGGTTTCTGGTGACTGATAACAAGGTTTATATGAGCACTACTGGCACCTCTCTATTATCTTGTGATATCTGGGGACCCCTGCATGGGCCTTTCATTGTGACGACTAGCCAGTGCCAGTCAAACCTAAAATGTATTGGCATTGTCTACTGTTTGTTGATTGTGTGTTGCAAAAGACAAAAAGATTTCTACAAAAAAAAAAAAAAAGAAATGTGCAGTAGAGACATGTTTTTGCCACCCACCAACGGCCATCCTTTAGCTCCATTAGGCAGCAGATGAGGGCGTTTTACATGCCCCAGTCACGATGCATTCAGCATAATAAGGAGTTTCCCCCTATAACGTGTTTTTAGTGTCACTCTTTCTGGCCAGCCTATAGCCCTGATGTAACGGTGTTACATTGGAGTTATTGACTTGCTGCTCTGCTGTGAGTAAGATAGGGTTAGGGGGTGCAAATTACTTGCCTTACCCCGGGTGCTGACAACCCACACTACGCTAATAAAAACTGGCTCCTAACTTTTTTTAGCTGGCTCCCAAATTAAAAGAAAATTTGTCAAGCCCTGCCATACCCGCTGACAAGTACCCGCTTCCCACTTCTGCTTGGATCGCAAAGGTGATCCCAGTGCAAGTTTGGCCCACCTTCTCCCTGTTCCTAACATTCTGGGACATGTCACAGGTCCCAGGAGGCGGTGGGAACATTCACAAAGTGTAATGCAACTCGTACATGTATAGCGGGAAGCCGACTGAGAAACCACAAAGAATCGCAGCCTGCTTCCAACAGTTGACATGCCGATGCCAGGGACCTGAAGACCTGGCCCGGATGAGGAAGGTGCTGAATCCCTGGAGAGGTAGGTGTCTGTTTATTCAAAGTCAGTAGCTACAGTTTTTGTAGTTGCTGACTTTTAATTTTTGAAAGCAAGGCTGAAGGACCGCTTTTACATACGTTGTATTCATTATACTGATTACCCTGTTATTTGCTATGTTTTACTATCAGAAACAGCATTTTCATTTTAAGTTTAAGTGTCAGCTGAATTTATGGCATGCAGATTACATTATGTTATGGATTTTGCAGTGTTTTGGTCCAGTAAGTATTTGCACATTCTTACCCATGTTTTCCCAAAAATAAAACCGGGTCTTTTATTGATTTCAGCTACAAAAAACACACTAGGGCTTATTTTCAGGGAATGTCTCATCTATATTCCCTGTCTTCTCTTCCCCTCTCAGCTCAGGAGTCATCATTATGGCATCTTTAATCCCAAAAATAAACCTAAAAGTCATTGTAAAAATATGTCATTTATTTTGTAAAAAGAATATATAATGTTCAGTGAGACTTCTTTTGTAACTTGATTGTCGAAAAGACCTTATTTACAGTGCCGCTGGGTGCTCACGTGATCCGCCGGAGCTCTTCTTCCCCGCTCTGAAGAGCGAAGGGCTGAGATGCCTGCTGACATCAGCCTCGCTCTGAGCGCTTCAGAGGGAGGGGCCAGTGACGTCAGCTGGGAGGAGAGGAGAAGATTTCCAGTGGGTCACATCAGAGGCACTGTAAATAAAAGGATTTTTTTGACTTGCCGTAAAATACTTTTCTCTTTCATTCATTGACGGACACAGCCTCTATTCTTGATGTGTGGATTATCTACCTTTCACTAGGAGTGGACTAGGCAGAACAAAGTTCAACTACCCGCAGACACAGCCCCTCCCAGGGGGCAGTCCCCTCCTGGTATAACCCCTTCATCATGCTCAGCACCGCCAGTTCGTAACAAGAAGTACAAACTCATAAAAGAGGTGTGGGTGCTGCATCCATCAATTAACTTTTTACGGCAAGACAAAAAAATCCTATTTTCTCTTTCGTTCATTGACGGGCGCAGCCTCTATTCTTGACGTGTGGGGACGTCCCAAAGCGGTGTCAAAACGAGGGGTGGGCAACGCAACAGCAACTGTACCCAACTGAAGAGCCCTCCATGAGGAGCCAGACGCACCTCACACCGCCGCCTGCAAAACTTTGCGGCCCAAAGAAGCATCCGAGGATGCGGAAACATCAACCTTGTAAAACTTAGAAAAGGTGTGCACTGAGGTCCAGGTGGCCGCCTTGCACACTTGAGAAACCGACGCCTGATGTCGGAAAGCCCAGGAAGTACTAATCGCCCTGGTAGAGTGAGGCGTGACCGGAAAAGGGGGCTCCTATGCACAGGTCACCGCCTTTCTAATCCAACGGAAATAGTGGCCGACGAGGCCGCCAGCCCCTTGCGCGGGCCATCCACCTCGACAAAAAGCGCATCCGACCTCCGAAAGGGGCCGCGGCTGCCAGATACACCCGCAGAGCCCCAACCACATCCAGAGAGTGCAAAGCAACCTCCTTAGGATGAGACGGGCGCGGGCACAGGGAAGGGAGGACAATGTCCTCATTAATGTGGAAAGAAAAAACCACCTTCGGACCAAATATGGAGACCTACAGGACAAAGCTGCCAACTCAGACACCCTCCTCGTGGATGTGATAGCCACTAGGAAAGCCACCTTCTGTGAGAGCAGCTGCGAGATTTCCCTGATATTTTCGTACGGCGGCTTCTGAAGGACTGAGAGCACCAAATTGAGGTCCCATGGCGCCAAGGGAGACCAAACCTGGGGGGGCGACATGACGAACCCCCTGGACAAAAGTGCGAATCAAGGAATGCGTTGCCAGAGGATGCTAAAAAAGAATCGCCAGGGCAGAAACCTGTCCCTTGAGAGTGTTCTGTGCCAGCTTGTGATCCAGGCCTTGCTGAAGGAAGGCCAACACCCGAGCCACCAAAAATGAATGGGTGTTCCATCCCCCCGCCTCACACCAGGCAATGTAAGCCTTCCAGGTGTGGTGATAAATCTTGTGTGAAGTGGACTTCAGCATGGTGGGGATCACCGATTCCGAGAGTCCCCAATCCCTCAACACCTGGGATTCAATAGCCAGGCCCTTAAAGCCAGCGAGGGTAAAGAAGGGTGCAAGATGGGGCCCTGTGACAGCAGATCTTTGCGAAGTGGGAGCCGCCAGGGGACATCCACCACTATCCGTACCATGTCGGCATACCAAGGATGCCGAGGCAAATCCAGCGCTACCAGAATGGTTGGGATCCCCTCTGCCTCTATAGGCATAGAGGAGCCGGTACCGGGACCACGGAGCCACGAGGGCGCCCGCCGCGTCTGCCAACGGATCCCTTGTCCTGCTCACGAAGGCCTGCACCTTCCGATTGAGCCAGAAGATCCACGTCTGGCGTTCCCCACCGTTGACAGATCTGGTGGAACACTTTGCGTGCAGGGACCACTCTTCCTGATCCAACTTCTGACGACTTAGGTAGTCCGCCTGCCAGTTTTCGACGCCTGGAATGTAGATGGTGGAGATTGCCAGCACGTGAAGCTCTGCCCACCTCAGAATGTGGGCCGCTTCCGAGCTTCTCGTTCCGCCCTGATGGTTCACGTAGGCCACAGCCATGGCATTGTCCGACTGGACTCGAACGGGCCGACCATGCAGCCTCCCCGACCAGTGGGAGAGGAAAAACCTGATCGCTCGAAGTTCCAGCACATTGATCGGGAGATGGGACTCAACCATAGACCAGGGACCCTGGGTCGACAGCAGCCCCAGGACCCCTCCCCAGCCGGTCAGACTGGCTTCCGTCGTGACCACCGTCCAATGCAAGGGGAGGAAAGACTTCCCCAGCTCCAACGCCGGGTCCCGCAGCCACTAGGCGAGGGAAACTCGAGTCCGGCAATCCAACCTGATCACCTGATCCAGGGATGACGGAGACTTGTCCCACCGCAGCAGAATCGCCCGCTGCAGGGGCCAGGTGTGACTCTGGGCATACGGAACCGCCTCGAAGGTGGACACCATGAGTCCCAACACCCACATGCAAAACCGGGACAGCAGGGCCCACACCGCTGCCCTTAGCGACAGCAATTTTTCCGTAGGTAGAAAAATCCTCACCTGCTCTGTGTCCAAGATTAGGCCCAGGTATTCACGCCGGCGCGACGAAGTCAGTGTAGACTTCTGGAGATTGATTACCCATCCGAAGACCCGCAGGGAACAGAGCGATAGCCACATTGTCCATCAGATCTGAGACGGACTCCACCCTCAGGAGAAGGGCGTCGAGATATGCCACCACCGCTATGCCCCTCTGCCACAGCAGAGCCAGCACAGGAGCCAAGAGCTTGATGAAGACTCGAGGAGAGGAGGCCAGACCAAACGGGAGGGCCACAAACTGGTAGTGGAGGTCCCCCACCGCAAAACGCAGGAAGCGCTGGTGGCGAGCACAAATGGGGACGTGCAGATATGCATCCTTGATGTCCAAGGAAGCCAGGAAGTCTCCCTGGCGAAGCACCGCCACAACAGAGCTGACAGACTCCATTCTAAACTTCCGCGCCCTCTTGTACCCGGAGGAGACCACCTCGCGCACGCAGAGGTCCGAGATGCGGGAGGTCCACCGGTCCGCGAACCCCAGGAGCCGTCCCCCCACTTGAGCAACGGCGGGGGCAACCCATCATGCGAAGGAGGACTTCTTTTCCGACTTCTCAGGCTTCTGCTGCCAGGGGTGCTTCTGACCCCCCGCATGCTGCCCGGGGCGCACAAAAAAACGCTTCTGGGTGGAGAACGAGGGGCCCTGCCTCCGACGGGGCTCCTTACCCTGCCTGGGCTCCGGGAGGAAGGTACTCTTTCCCCCTATGAAATACTTGATGATCTCATCCAAAGATGCCCCGAACAGCCGACCACCCTGGAAGGGCAGGTCCACAAGGCCCTTCTTTGACGCCTGATCACCCGACCAGCACCTGAGCCAAAGCAGTCGTCTAATAATGACCGAGAAAATGGACAGCTTAGACAGCAAGGGGGCCATGTCCAGCGCCGCATCACAAAGGTACCTAAGGCCCTGCACCAGCTGGTCTGCCAGCTGCACAGATTCAGCAGGAACCTGGAAGGCCCCCAAGTCCCGATGCAAAATGGTCGCCCATTCAGTGAGCGACTGTGCCACCAGCGCCGACAACAGAGCCGGCCGCATGGTCGCCCCCGCCACCAGGAACATCGCTTTGGACACCGCCTCGGTCCGCCTGTCGGCCGGATCCTTAAATGATGGAGAGCCCTCCATCGGGATAGTGGTCGCCTTGTTCAGACAAGCCACAGGCGGGTCCACAGTAGGGGACTTCCACTGCCACAGCAGAGTCTCCTCAAACGGGTGATGCACAGAAAAATGATTGGGCATGGCGAACAAACTCTGCATACGTTGCCACTCCTTTTACACAAACTGATCGAAGTACGGCAAATAAGGGAACACCTTAGGAGCCCTGGCTGGCTTATGCGAGCCAAAAGCGTACACCGCCTCCTGCGCAGCCCCAGCCGGGCCCAGCTTCAGCGACTCACGGACGGCGGAGACCAAAGAACCCACAAGAGCCCTTTCATGCGCCACTGTGGCCCCTAAAGCCTCCTCCTCATCGGGGGGTCATCAAGCTCGCCTTCCTACAGCTCTAGGGGTGTCCCCGTCATCGCGGAGTCCCCTTCAGGCCCCGAGTCCTCCCCGGAAGAAGGGGGAGGGTGTGGCCGCTTTTTCGCCACCCCCTGGTCACGGATCGGCTCCACCTGGGAGAAAAATTCTTCCAGTATTGCAGTCGGTTTATCCAGAGGGACCACTAGTCCCAGCGTGCCCAGAGCCCCATCGGAGAGCTCTGAAGTGGAAGCACCCGCTTCAGCCGCCATTGCCGCACCCCCGGCACCTATAAGGCCCCACAAAAAGCCCCTTCAGGGGAGAAGGACCAGGCACCCCAACACCACCCCACCGGCTGCCGGCCCACAGGGACCCAGGAGGATTCCCCACCATGCCCTACCGTCCCTGGGAGGTGCTGCCTCTGCTAGCCGCTGTCCTGCTGTTGCTGCCTCCATAGCTGCTGCTGCTGCGCTCCGCCACGTGTAGCTGGGGGAAAAAACGGCGCCAATACTGGACCGCCCACACTTAGCCACACAGATTCCCCAAACTGCGGACCAAGCAAACATAGCCGCCGTGTGCACTAGAGGAGAAGCATGCGGCCGGCCACCGCAAAATGGCGGCCGCAGCTATAGGGGAAAAGGGGGGGGAGGGGGGCTACGAGGACCCAAGACAGGGGGGGTAGGAGTAGAGAGGCCCACCTACACCCCGGGGGGGGGGGGGGGACGGTTACTCACCCAACCAGATGGGCTCAGCAAGTAGCCAACCGAGAGAGACCTGCCACCCCGCCAGTTCGGGGGGGAGCTGTTGGCTGAGCGACACCCGTGACATGAGCCCACGGACCCGGTCCTAGGTGCGCTGACGGGATGTTTAACCCGCGGGCCGCCCTGCACGGAACGGGGCCGGACGCGGCCTACCCCGCGTGCAGCTAAGGAATCGCGGATCCCAGCAGGGAGCCAGGTCCTACTCCTTGCACTAGGCAGAAAAAAACTGGCTGTGCTGAGCAGGATGGAGGGGTTATACCAGGAGGGGACTGCCCCCTGGGAGGGGTTGTGTCTGCTGGTAGTTGAACTTTGTTCTGCCTAGTCCACTCCTAGTGAAAGGTAGATAACCCACACGTCAAGAATAGAGGCTGCGTCCGTCAATTAACGAAAGAGAAAAGGTATTTTCCAAAATAAAAGTTACAAAAAGGAGACACGCTGCACATAATATGATCTTTTTACAAAACGGATTATATATTTTTACAAGGACTTTACTAGGGCTTATTTTCGGGCTAGGGCTTATATTGCAGCCATCCCCGAAAATCAGGCTAGGTCTTATTTTCAGGGTAGGGCTTAATTTTCGGGGAAACGTGGTAATAAACAGCAAATGAGCCAACAGTGTTAGTAAAGGCTATCTATAAATATTTTTTAAAATGTCCCCTCCTTCTACCTATCCTAAGTACCCTGTGCACTTTTTAAATCCAATCCGGTCATGTGATTCAGCAGGTCTGAAAATGGCTGTAAGCTTCTAGAGTGGTAATGCCACCCATAGGCCTCTGTTGTTTGTGCTCCCTCCTCTCCCCTGCAGCAGCTGCTCTCTGAGACAGGGGACCCTGAGCTGCTGTATCACATGACCAGACTGGATTAAAAAAAGGTAAGTACACAGACCTATCTTATATTCAGGGTATGGAGGAATATAAATGTATGTAAGCTTAATAGCTGAATGTGTTGAGTAGAAACATACTGAGCAATAAAATAGAAATTCCAACTCTCAGGTGCTAAAAGTTCATCATATATGACCAATATTATTAGTCTATCATAGCTTTGAATTCCATAACCAATATTGGAAGGTCAATATCCCAGCTGCTCTTACACATACCATTTGGAGCAGTGGAACAACAAACATGAATTTGGCCAAACATGAGCGCTTGGGGTAGTTGAACGCAAAATGGAAATTAGGAAATACTGATGCGTGGGTTTCCTCCAGGTACTCCGATTTCCTCCCACACTCCAAAGACATGCTGGTAGGTTAATTGGATCCTGTCTAAAATTGCATGTGTTGTGGTATATGTATAAATGTGAGTTAGGGACCTTAGATTCTAAGCTCTAAGCTCAGGGTAGGGACTGATGTGAATGTACAATGTATATGTAAAGTACTGCGTAAATTGATGGCGCTATACAAGTACCTGAATTAAAGAATAATAAAAATATCTTAAAGTGGCTGTCAACCCACAATGATACCATCCATGATCAGTAAACCAGGTATTGGTACTTAAAATTTCCTGGTAGAGGGCTGCGCTGACTTTGGACTTGATAAAACACAGTGGACCAACACCAGCAGATGGCATGGATCCCCAAATTATCAAGGACTGTAGAAAATGTTGCATTTCATTTGGAAATCAAAGTGTCAGAGTCTGGAGGAAGAGTGGAAAGGCACAGAATCCAAGTTACATGAGGTCCAATGTGAAGTTTCCAAAGTCAGTGATGATTTGGGGAGCCATGTCATCTGCTGGTGTTGGTCCACTGTGTTTTATCAAGTCCAAAGTCAGCACAGCCCTCGACCAGGAAATTATAGAGCACTTTATGCTTCCATCTGCTGACCAGCTTATGGAGATGCTGATTTAATTTTCCAGCAGAACTTGGCACCTGCCCGCACTGCCAAAAGGTACCAATACCTGGTTTAATGATCATTGTGTCACTGTGCTTGATTGGCCAGTAAACTTGCCTGACCTAAAACCCATAGAGAATCTGCAAGGTGTTGTCAAGAGAAAGATGAGAGACACCAGACCCAACAATGCAGACAAGCTGAAGGCCACTATCAAAGCAACATGGGCTTCCATAACACCTCAGCAGTTCCACAGGCTGATCGCCTCCATGCCACACCGCATTGATGCAGTAATTCATGAAAAAGGAGCCCCGACCAAGTATTGTGTGAATACTATACTGTACATACTTTTCGGTAAGTCAACATTTCTGTATTAAAAATACTTTTTTTTATTGGTCTTGCAATATTATAATTTTCTGAGATACTGCATTTTGGGTTTTCACTAGCTGTAAGCCCTAATCATCAAAATTAAAAGAAAGAAATGTTTGAAATATATCACTCTGTGTGTAATGAATCTATATAAAATATAGGAGTTCCACTTTTTTAATTGAATTACTGAAATAAATTAACTTTTTGATGATATTCTAATTTCATGAGATGCACCTGTATACTGTGATGACACACTTTTTCAACAAGCCATCCTGGTGCGTTAAGATAGGCATATTCTTTCAGCTCCATCTTGTGGTCAACTACCCCAAGCGCTCCTGTTTGGCATGAGCAATAAAACAGTGAATGCAGACAAGTTATCTTGTACGGATTGTAGAATTGATCCAATGTCTAGGTTCACATTGCAGGCAAGAATGAAATTGTGCGAGATTTCATTCCTGCATGTCAGTCCCGACTTCGGGGGCGAATACAGAGACATCTGTGCGGGTTCATGCACAGATGTCTATGGAGATCGCACCCGGAAGTCGCCAAAAGTAGTACAGAAACTACTTTTGGGAATCGGACGGTGCCATTGTCGGCAATTACTCCCGATTCGGCATGCAATTTGACATGTCAAATCGCATCAATGTGAACCTAGGCTAAGATAAAGTTTTCCTATGGCCAATACTGACTTTTTGTTGAGTCTTTCAGATGTGAGTCGAGTAGGACAGTGTCTCCTTTTGTGACCACCTTCTCCACACAGAAAGCAGCCACCCACAGCACCGCCGCAGGGATGGTCTTGTAGACAACACCGGTCACAGGAAGAGCAGTGAGACCAGGCTGAGAAAAAAAAAAAAAACTTTTGTGTTAGAAAGTCATTCAGTAATCGTCCCAGGTGCATTCTTTTTTAAATGCCATATGTGCTTATAGAGATTTATAATATATATTACATTTAGACCCCATTCATACAAATGCAGAGGCCTGTACACCGTGTGAATTGGCGATTTGTTTATGTGGCTAGAGCCACCAGGTGCTACATGCAGGCAGTTTATGCAAGTCTATGAGGATGCAGAGACTGTATGAACACTTATCCTAATTTGACAGGTATGGAGGTTAGCAGCCCTGGACACACACCACCTGCATTTACGGCCACTCAGCCACAACTACAGCTTTGTCAAATTAGGAGGTGCGTCTGCGCCTATACAATCACTGTATCTCTGTAAATTTACATACATAACTACCTATACATAGCACCTGGCAGGTTCACTGTGTACTGGCCTAAGCACCTGTGTGAATGAGGCCTATTTTTTCAACTACTTAACATTGTAAAGGGATACACCATCAATTACACAACTATTGTAGGCTTGAATTGATCCTACTATCCTAGAGCTATAAAAACTCACACAGACCCAAAAAAACTGAATTATTGCTGGTGTGTGAGAGATGACCTCAAAAATCGGTTTCCTCTTCTAAACACACAAGAAAAACAGGAGCCCTGCTGCTTGGATTGAGAAGTCCATCAACATACAATAGGAGCAATATCACTGGAGGGGGCGCTCTACCATAGTTTGGGATGACAAACACTGTGCCTGAGCCTGTCAATACCCAGCATTAAAGTGTTACTAAATCCAGGGCCCTGCATTCACTATATCTGGTCTCTCAGTACACAGAACATGGAAATGCAATTATTTTAGTAAATATAAACAGCTAAATACCTTTTCTCACCAGCAGTATATAGCAGTCTATCTATTGGTGTCTGGCAGAGCACTGGTTAACGCTTTTAGAAGGACTTCTCCTCTGACTGGCCTATGAGGCTGCATGACCACTGACCCTCTGTCTAGACAGTGCCGATTGGCCCTGTGCTGATCACATTCACACTCCCAGAAAAAAAGAAACCTCTCCAGCAATACACACCATACTGAGTATGTGCAGAGTGCCTCTGAATCGGCAGATAGATTGGGGTCAGTAAAAGAAGGGGATGATCAGAGGAGACAGGATCAAACTGTCTTTATACACAATGCGGAAGATTAACCCCTTAGGTTTCATAGCGAGTATAACAAGCATGCTTTACTGCATATACAGACTGATTTTACTGATGTGGGTTCAGTAACAAAATAAGCTTTTATATTATTGAGAAATTCAGCTAAATCTGTAGGTACTGTAGAAACCCAAGCAAACCGCAATAATTATAACACTAAGGCCCCTTTAAAACTTGTGCGACGCAATTTAACCACGATTTCGGATCAGTATGACTTTGGTCCAACTTTGTTGCAACTTTGACACAACATATTTCAAAGTCATACAGAAAACACATCTATATTATTCAGGTGCGATTTGCATGCGACTTTGAGGGTTTAACATTGAAGTCTATGGACCTCAAGTTGCATCAAAGTAGTGTGGGGACTACTTTGAAGTCGGCATGACTTCAAAGTCATACAGATATGAATGGTACCCATTGGAAATAATGTGGAATGATTTGTCATGGGACTTTGCAGTCCCAAATCGCAGGACAACTTGCACAAGTGTGAAAGGGGTCTAAATCAGATGTGTGTAATGTAGTTTAATAAGAGGAAATCTAACTGAAATTGTACTAACTACTGTTGTTTTTAATTTTACAGACTACTGTATTTTTTCTTACTGACTTTTTAAATGGCTACCATAGTTTCTTTTACTGGCTACTAGATGTTTGATTTATTGGCTGCCATTGTGTGTTTTTTTGTTTGTTTTTTTACTGGCTGACATAAATTTGATTTACTGTCTACCATACAGTAGTTTTTTTACTGGCTAGAATTGTTTTATAGTTTATTTACCGACTACTTCTTTAACGTGGACCTGCACCCAAAAGTGGGGTTTTGTGATATTATAGGGAAAATTTAAAAAAGGTTAATTGTACCTAAGCAGTACTCTCAAAAATTACTTTATGTCTGGAATTCTTCATGAAAATAAAAGTGCTTAGATGTAGATCTGTATTGTGAGATCCAAGGCACTGCTGCCTCTGACTGGTAGTCTCAGATTTGGCAATGTCACTACTGTGCTACTCACGGTTCTTGCTGGAGCCTCTGACACGATAAAGAAATACTCTCCCTCTATTAAGATGCCTGCCATTTGGTGGGCACAGCCTCAAAAGTTCAGTTCTTTTAAGGTCTAAGACTTGTTCATATAATAAACAGTGAATCTATGAAAACAAAACTCTGCTAGATATCACTTACAAGGTTTCACGCATTTATTGCATAAGGTACAATGCTTCCACTTTCTGCCATCCTGCAAGACACAACCCATGTGTGAAAATTCAGAAACAGATATCCATTTGGAGAAGAATGGACAAATTCAAATACACAATAAAGTACAATACTATTAAGTTATGAAGATCTCATATCTGCCCAAAGACACCTAAAGGATAAAGGGAACTTTAAGAAAAACTGCATTTTAGCCAACTTGCCCCTTTGCACTGACCTAAAGTAATGCACCCTCTTGCTGCAAAAACACATACATACTCGGAGGCACTGGTATGTGCATCCTGGCAGCACCTGCCCATTACAGCCCCAACACACTTCGGTCTCCTGCCATCTCTGGTATAGGATTCAGTGCCAATATAAAAGTCTATAGGGCATTAATGCACAGACGTAGCAAACAGAGAAAGAGAGCGAGCAGTGAAGGTCTGCATGAATCACAAATGTATGTACAATAAGATCAGCACATAGGAAGAACTTTAAAAGATTCAACAAATTACATTCCAAATCCCACCCCACATTCTAATTTCATTTGTTATACAGTTTTGTTTTTCTATTAAAAAAGACAATGGATCCTTTAACCAGAAATTCACACACCATTATATGTAGCCTTGAATGTAATACAGCTGAAGTCCTTCACCTGGGATTTGCAGGCATGTTTTCATTTTGATGAAACCAGGATTTATATTACTACTATAGTACAAATACTGGAGAGCATTACAGAACATGCTGATCAATGACAACTTTCTCTGTCCCCAAAGAAAATTACAATCCAATGTTTTTTTAAACTTAATGCATTAGGATAAAAAGCCTTCTGTGTGCAGCAGCCCCCCTAATACTTACCTGAGCCCCATCTCGATCCAGCGATGTTGTAGGAATGTCTCGGCTGCCAGGGACTCCCCTCCTCATTGGCTTAGAGAGCAGCATGGCACCATTGGCTCCCGCCGCTGTCACTTAAATGCAGTCAGCCAGCCAATGAGAAAAGAAAGGGGGTGGGGCCGGGCCACGGCTCTGCGTCTCAATGGACACAGGGAGCTGTGGTTCGGCCACCCCCATAGCAAGCTGCTAGCTGTGGGGACACTCAACAGGAGGGAGGGGCCAGGGGCAGAAAAGAGGGACCCAAGAAGAGGAGGATCTGGTTTGCTCTGTGCAAAACCAACTGCATAAAGGAGGTAAGTATAACTTTTTTTTTAAATTAAAAATTACAAACGAGACTTTAGTATCACTTTAAGTTAAGAAAAAGCTTACACAGCCATAATAATATTTGTTTTCATAGTTTGAATACACACATGGTATATACATAATACCCATATAGTAATATAAGTAATAAATAAAATGTATTACCTTGGAGGGACAAGTGTTGCAGGTTTCACAGTGCTTATTTTCTGAGGACACATATCTCTGACACAGTGAACAGAACCTAAAAGATAGAACATATTAATGAATAATAATAAAAAAGAAAATAATACCCAAAGACCAAAAGGATGATTGGATGATCTGACAGCCCTTAAGGGGGAGGGTCAAGTTAAGCTTTTGATCCTTGCCACGATGAAGAAAGGCCAAGATCTGAGACAAGAAAAAATGCTGGTTCAAATCTGCAGCCTCACACCACGAAATGTAAGCCTTCGATGTAGAATGAGAAGTCTTCTGAGAGATGGATTTACATTCCTTCAACATGGTGGGAATCAATAAGTCCAACAACCTCGTCACTTAGAACCTTGCTTTCAAATAGCAGGGTGGAAGATCGGTCCTTGGAACAGAAGATCTTTTGGTAGAGGCAGCCGACAGGGGATGTCCGTGCAGCAGCCGCTCCAAGTTTGATTACCAGGGTCGCCGAGGCCAGTCCAGAGCCACCAGAATGACCGGTATCCCTTTGGCATCTATCACAGCAGATGAGGGAGAAGTTTTAGGGGGAAATAAGCCGATAATGGCTTCACAGCGCCACCAGGGTGGTTTTCGCATCCACCAGGGGATCCCTTACCCTCACCACGACTCTCAACATCTTCCTGTTGATATAGAAGGCCAGCAGATCCACATTTGGTGTGCTCCACCGCAGACAGGTTTGATGAAATATGTCAGTGTAGAGACCACGCTCTGTGATCCAGCGCCTGACAACTGAGTTAGTCCTCCTGCCAATTTTCTACTCCCAGAATGTAAATGTCAGAGAGAGCCGGCATGTGAAGTTCCACCAACCAAAGAATGTATGAGGCCTCCAGCACCGCTGCCAAGCTCCTTGTTCCATTCTGGCCATTGCTATAGGCCACAGCTGTGGTGCCCTCATAGAAGATCTGTCCAATGAGTTAGACAAAGTCCGATCACCGGTAGTTCCAGGACACTGATAGGCAGCTGAGGCTTCTCCAGCATCCACTGGCCCCGAGTCGACATTGGACCCAGAACCCCCCCAAACACAGACAGGCTAGCGGTCATCGTGACCACCATCTGAAAGAGAGGGAGTAACGGCTTCCCAGCCCACAGAGACGGAGACTGAAGCCATCAGAGAAGGGAGGACCCTTGTATGGACCTGTGCACACAGGGCTGTTTTGAAAGTAGACACCATAAGGTCCAGAACCTGCATGCAAAAACAGAGGACCACCTATGGGACAGCAGCAACTGATATGCAGTCTGGAGTTTCTGGAGTTCATCCAGGTTGGAGGATCAGTTCTAGATATTCCAGATGCCTGGTAATGGTGAGAGCAGACGTCTTGAGGTTCAACACCCAGTCAAACTCCTGCACAGTACCCATGGTAGAGTGAAACTCCACTTGTGGAAGGAGGTCATTCAGATAGCCTATAATGGCATTCCTACATTGTCTCAGCAATGCCAGGACTGGAGCCAGCAACGTGGTAAACATCTGGTGAGCGGAGGCCAGATCAAAGGGCAGTGCCACAACTGATAATGCATATCCCCGACCGCAAAGCACAAGCACTGGTGCCCAGCACAGATGGCAACATGTAAGTACGTGTTTTTGAGGTCTATAGAGGTCAGGAAATCTTCCTGATGAAGGGAAACCACCACCGAATAGTTGGATTCCATCTTGAACTTCTGCACTTTCACAAAGCAGTTCAGTTCCTTTTATTTTGTAGCCTGACAGAAGAGAGCTGGGAAAGCAATGGGGCCATATCCACGGACACATCACACATGTGCTTGAGGCTCTGGACCAATTGAACATTGGACCAGACTTTAGCCCACTCAGTGAGCCTCTAACACACAAAGTCATGGCCAAAACTGGGCAAAGTGCTGAGCTAGCGACCATAAACATAAATCTAGGTCCTAATTCCTAACAGTAGACAGAAAAAAAACTGAACCACCTATAGCAGACAGGGGGGTTAGTACCATTTAGGATTGCCCATAGGCCGTGCTGTGTTTTTTTCTGCCTAGTGTCCTACTCCTGAAGGTGGCGCTATACCTCTATTGTCAAGAATTATGGAAGAGCAGATTCTATCTACGAAGCTCACAGTGTGCAGTGAAATCAAATCAATTTCAGTACAGAAAAGAACTTGTACAACTGTGCAAGACTGAAAGTACAAAATACATTGATACCTGATGAACAGTTCTCTTTGCTACAAATTAGAAGTGCTGGCATCATGCATGAAAGTGCACAGTCATACAACTTCTACTGTAACTTTCAATACAATTGACTGCTTCAAGCACAGATATGTAAAGCTTCCTATTTATGTCAGCACCATTATACAGCTACCTAATAGCAGCACACAACTGCTATAACAGAGCCATGCTGCAACATGAATTGAGAAGCTCACCTTTACAAAAAAAAAAAATAAATGCACATTTTTTGCAGGTAAAAAAAAAAAATATGCATTTATTTATGGTTAAGAATCTGTAAAGCATTTCACCCACGATCAGCAGATTGTCTGTGTAATGCCACAGTCCTGCAGACGTCTGCCCGTACCTCCAAAAGGGGCAGGCTCTAACAGGAAGATTCAATGAACTACTAGAGCGCTCAACAGTGCCCAGGTGCTTCATGGAGAACTACAAGCTGACAGCTGCAAAGTCTGTTGGTACTTGTAGTTTTCACATTCATAGGACGCTGAATAAATGAAGTGGCTGGGCTGGCAGAGCCCCACACGGCTGCATTTTCTTTAGATTGTGACAGCAAGCGGGGGGGGGGGGGAGAACATCCCCTGCTTGCTGTCAAAACAATATGGGTGTAACATGTTACAAAAGGTGAACTTATCCTTTAAGTGTTGGATGACAATGCACTCTAGGGCCAGTTTGCCACTGATGCATACATAGATAAAAGTCGAAGTATGAAAGGATATTGCACCTGCAGCCTTCACTTGCGGGCAGCACAATTTTTTCAGGTGAAAGATTGGTGAAAATACGGACCGGTGATTGTTTCCTTCCAGTCTTCCCATGTTTATATACAGTATGGTTATCATAGTCCACCTGAAACAGCAACAAGATTTAGAATAAAATGAGAACTAGGCCAAAGAGTAACTATGCATATCTCAACAGCTACAGATCTACCAAAAAACATTGCTCTATATTCTAAACTGGGACACTCTGAAGAAAATATATGCAAGGAATAGTATACTGTATGTGACCAAATATGTAATGCAGCACTCACCTGATAATCCAACATGGCAAACCCAGCAGAAGACTGCAGAATACGAGGCTCAAAGAAGTAGGGAAAGATCCAAAATGTGGGCAGCTCAATGGAACGTTCTGGTAGGAAGAAAAACATTTTACTATTCACTTAGGAAGGCCTTATGTCATTATTTGATCTGGTCTGCTCATTACAAGTGGAGCTCCTAACTAGTCAGTGCAAATAGGGAATAAAGATGTGCAATCTGCAGTATTCCACAGCAGCTGGATTTTACTTTTCATCATTATTTAGAAGGGCGAGAAATTTCAGCTAATCAACAATTGGCTTTTCCTATTAGGGTTCACAGCAAAGGGTTTGATTGGAAATAACTCTTCTGCCTTACAGACAGGCAAGCAAAAAGGGTTCCCAGATCACCAATAAAAAAAAGGGAGTGGGGTGGACTGGTACACTAAAGTGACACCTGAATATAAAACGAAAGTACTGAGCAGATATGACTTCCTTTTGTTCCCCACTAAATTCCCTTTACTCTGATTCACATGCACACAGTTCTCTTTTTAAACTGCCATAGGTCCAGCTTGTAAAGCACTGTCTGTGATGGTTTAGTGCAGTGGTTCCCAACCTGGGGTAAGTGTACCTCACAGGGTACACGCCAGGACCTTTAGGGGGTATGCAACATAAATATGAATAATGTGGGAAAAGGCAGTGGTGTACCTATGACTGCCACAAAGTGGTTGACAACTGGCAACTTACCAGGACAGGAATGCGAAAATCATATTGCCTGATGCCCTGGACATGCAGTTCCGGGTGCCGAGCAGGTGGGGTTTTTTTTACATTTATCCCAGCTGCAGGCAAGCTACAGGGTTTACTTATCTTAGGCCAATTCTCTTTTCACTAAAAGTGATCCGAGTAGCTGACTAGCTGCTGGATCGCCTTTAAAGCAGCGAGAGGGGTCCAGACCACCCCCCCCCCCGGGTCCCCACTGCTTCTCACCAGTGTTTTCTTGGGGTTACTGTTCTCACCTGCAAGCCCGGGAAATGATCTGGCAGTTTACAAGATGATAAGATGGTCTCTCCTCACCTCTATGATCTAGAAGGCCAGTAGCATTGTCACCACATCGCTTCCGGTTTAGGGTAAATGGAACGCGTCAGATCAAAAGGGGTTTTTTTTTTTTTTTGATCTGATGCTTTCAAGGGTAGAGGAGAGGTCTGGGGTCTTATACTTATCTGGGGGATATACTGGGGGGGGGTCTTATACTTATCTTATACTTATCTTGGGGTCTGGAGAGGAGATGGGAACTTTCGTAGTCTA
>BLSH010085618.1:714079-735417 GCA_018402905.1 Glandirana rugosa | reverse complement strand
TTTTTTTTTTTTTGATCTGATGCTTTCAAGGGTAGAGGAGAGGTCTGGGGTCTTATACTTATCTGGGGGATATACTGGGGGGGGGGGGGGTCTTATACTTATCTTATACTTATCTGGGGGATATCTGGACCCCAGATATCTTCATAAAGGGCACCTGTCATGCTTTATTGTCATCACAAGGGATATTGACTCAAATAAGTGCAGTGCTATATTCCAATTGTTATATACTCATACTAAAGTGCTCATAATAGTGCAAAATAAATACATGAATAATATAAAATACTAATAATATAACATTTACCTTCACAGTATAATCAATCCCTCCCAACATGAGGTAAATAATAATTTAAGTGCAAAATTAGTGCATTCATATATCCACATGTTATAGGCAAACAATAAACAAGTCCAAAAAAACTGTGAAAAATATATAAGCAGCAAAGTGGAATATATTGCATCAATAGTCCATCACTTTTCTCCTTTAACAGGCAATAAAGCATAAGAAAATAGATCCATAGGTGGACAGCACTGAGAGTGAAGACACCGATCGTTTTTAAGGAATCACATCACACGTGTCAGATTCTTATCCTCCACCAACTATATTGGCCTCTCACCTCAACAAAGTGGAAAGATCACTTTTTTCCCTCTTAGGGGTATATTATGGCATCCTATGTGCCTCCCAGGCTCAATCACCACTCCTTCCAACCAAAGGGTTAACCATCCACGTTCCCCTAAATCAATCTCCAATACTCCAAATAGGTCATTCAGGCATGAAAAAGAAAAAAGGACAGGATCTAATGCTCTCCGTTTGTATGCGCTTTATTCACGTCCCAAACAACAAAAAACACACTTACAAGAGATGGCACCGTAAAGTCGTGCAAGCTGGAGATGGCATGTACTCAATAGCTGCAAAGTGACGTGCGAGTCCCGGCTCCTCCCTCTAGACGCGTATTGTCAATGATAGAACTTCTTCAGTAGAGGTGGAGTTACTATGTCAAGCACGTCTCTTATATCCTAAGCACACCTCTATTGGGCGGAGAACAACTGTATGTTAATCAGAGCGGCTCTAGAAGCAGCCATCCTTCAGCTGTCCCGGAAGCAGCCGACGCAAACCGGAAGGAGACATGCAGACATGCCGAACACAAAAAACAAGGGGACCCCCACCGAGCAATGCAATGTGATAGCCAATAACAGCAAAAATATTTTTAAGAATGATTACAAGCCTGCACAAAAGCACAGCTCACGATGCAGTAGAGCTGCACAATTAATCGTATTAAGATCGCGATCTCGATCTACCCCCCCTTGCGATCTCCATTGGGCATTACCGCGATTTTCAGTGCAGTTAAAGGGGTCTGACTTGGGGGGCGAATCAGCGCGATTTCACAGTAATAAAAGTGCCTGAAGTCTTTTGAAGTCGGAGTGGCCTGAGTCTCAGGGGAGGCAGCCAAGTCTGGGCAGACAGCCAACTTCTGAGTCATCATTGATAAAAGAGTTACAAAGTAATTTTACTTCAAAGACATTGAACTCTGAGTGAACTCCCCTTCTATAGTTGTTTGGTTTAACCATTTGAAGACTAAATCTTTCCTCACACTTGCTGTTTACAAATAAAAATCCATTATTTTGTGCTAGAAAATGACTTGGAACCCCCAAACATTATATATTTTTTTTTAGCGGAGACCCTAGAGAATAAGATGGCGGTTGTTGCAATATTTCACACGCTGTTTGTGCAGCAGACTTTTAAACGCAATTTTTTTGGAAGAATTACCCCTTTCAAAAACCTAAACAGTGCTGTTAGCCCATTTTTTTTTTTGTATATTTAATATATTAGGCCGCGAGAATCGTGAGAGAATCGTGATCTTTATTCTAAGCAAAAAAATCGTGATTCTCATTTTGGCCAGAATCGTGCAGCTCTACGATGCAGCCATCGTTTACGTGACAGAGTATACTGCAACCATGCCATCCCAAAAGCTAATCATAATACAATTATAAAATAATAATAAAATACAATAACAATACACATTTATTATCATATGGGACATTGAACATTGTTATCATATGGACTAATCAAACAAAATATTTTAAAACCATAATCATTTTATATTTATTAATTATAATTTGAGACAACATGAACATAAAATATTAAAACATTAAAAATGATAAAATATGAATGCAACTCTGTGATAAGAGGGGGGGGGGTGTAATACTCACAGAGGTGAATAATTACCTGTCACTGATAAAGCAGTTAAGATCAAAGTCCATGTTTAACCCTCTAGGGGTCAGGACCTTGGCCTCAAAGATCCAGAAGTATTCCCTTCTGCTTGATGCAATATATCCTGCTTTGCTGTTTATATATTTTTCACTGTTTTTTGTACTTGTTTATTGTTTGCCTAGAACATGTGGATATATGAATGCACTAATTTTGCACTTTAATTATTATTTACCTCATGTTGGGATTGATTATACTGTGAAGGTAAATGTTATATTATTAGTATTTTATATTATTCATGTATTCATTTTGCACTATTATGAGCACTTTAGTATCAGTATATAATACTGGGAATATAGTGCTGCAATTATTATTTGATTCAATATTGATTTGAGTGAAGTGAAATCACTTTTTGTGTGTCAGCAGTTTAGAATTAGTTAATTACACCCTATTTGCACTGACTGTGTTTATAATCATTATCACAAGGGATCTTTACATTTCTTGTGATAGCTACAAAAGTGATTAATTTTTTTTTAAAAGAAACAGTGTAAAAATAAAACATTTTCAATAAAATAAATATTTTTTTAGAAAAAACTTAAAGCACCCCTGCCCCTCCCCCCCCCCTCCCCCCATGCTTGCGCAAAGAGGAGAATGCATATGTAAGTCGCACACATTTGTATCTGGAGTTTGCACTACACGTGAGTTATCGCCGCAAACATTATAGCTAGAGCAATGTAAAAAGTGAGGAAGTGGTGATACATATAGACAAAAATAACCGCCACGTTCAAATAAATGCAAACAACTGATAAATGGGAAAATCCCTAATATATAATTTATCCCCCTGGACTTTTGAGGCGGATCAGGTAATCAAGGTATTTCAAAAAGGAAAGGAAAAATAAGTATAGTAAAAAATAATAATTTTATTCATACAAAAATATTGATAGATAAAAAATGAAACAGGCAATCAAGGCAATACATGTTTCATCAATAAGAAAAAATGCACATGAATGTAATTTGAATAAACAGAATACAAAAAATGTAAAATGTAAGATACAGAGTACCACAAATTAGTCAGCATAAAGACAGATGGACTCGATGCATTTGGGATATGCACACTGGGATGACCACTGTAGATAGCAGGGTCCAAGGGCAATATCACAAACGTCCCAACATGTTTCGGCTAATCCTTCTTCAGGGGATATAAAGGCATCAAGCGCAACATGAGTAAACTATCTGTGAAAGATCAAGTCATAAATAAGACAATGTATGGCATAAACGTATTGTAGAGACAAATTGATGAAATTAAATAAATTGGGTAAATAAGCGTTCATTATGGGAAAACATGACGCACTTACATATATGCTGGTGGCACCCAACAACCAAGCAGATGTCAGCCAGTGAAAATCTGGACAAGAGAAATCCAGACAAAGCGCAGGGGGTGCTGGCACCCCGGATGGGGGGACACAGAATATTGTGCAACCACGAGGGGCCCAAAGTGGCTGTGCCGGCCCACCCACACAGAACGTGTGGGTTATACTGAAGAAAAATGTAAGGATATTTATGTAACGTATAGAATAAATACCGGAATTAAAAGATAAGTATAGGTAGTAAGGTGTGGGGAGCACAATATTCTGTGTCCCCCCCATCCGGGGTGCCAGCACCCCCTGCGCTTTGTCTGGATTTCTCTTGTCCAGATTTTCGCGGGCCGACATCTGCTTGGTTGTTGGGTGCCACCAGCATATATGCAAGTGCGTCATGTTTTCCCATAATGAACGCTTATTTACCCAATTTATTTAATTTCATCAATTTGTCTCTACAATACGTTTATACCATACATTGTCTTATTTATGACTTGATCTTTCACAGATAGTTTACGCATGTTGCTCTTGGTGCCTTTATAACCCCTGAAGAAGGATTAACCGAAACATGTTGGGACGTTTGTGATATTGCCCTTGGACCCTGCTATCTACAGTGGTCATCCCAGTTGGTACTCTGTATCTTACATTTTACATTTTGTATTTTGTTTATTCAAATTACATTCATGTGCATTTTTTTCTTATTGATGAAACATGTATTGCCTTGATTGCCTGTTTCATTTTTTATCTATCAATATTTTTGTATGAATAAAATTATTATTTTTTACTATACTTATTTTTCCTTTCCTTTTTGAAATACCTTGATTACCTGATCCGCCTCAAAAGTCCAGGGGGATAAATTATATATTTGGGATTTTCCCATTTATCAGTTGTTTGCATATCTAGAGCAATAAATTCTAGTGCTAGACCTCCTCTGTAACGCTAAACCTGTAAAAATGTTTTAAAAGAGTCGCCTACGGAGATTTTTAAGTATCATAGTTTGTCGTCATTCCACACGTGTCCACAATTTAAAGCGTGACATATTAGGTATATATTTACTCGGCGTAACATCTTTTATATCTTACCAAAAATTGGGTTATATATTGTGTTTTTTTACATTAAATTCATGTGTAAAATTCAAGTGTATTTTTTCTAAAAAAAAACTGCACTTGAAAAACTACTGTGCAAATACTGTGCGCCATAAAAAAATTGCAACGACAGGCAATTTTATCCTTTAGGGCCTCTGGTAAAAAAAAAAAAAAAAAGTATATGCTTGGGGCTTTTCTAGCAAAATATACTGATTTTAACTTGTAAACAAAATGTGTCAAAAGAAGGCCTGGTCTTAAAGTGGCTAATGTAGCGGACATCGGGGCTTGTTTTGGCTGCTCAGCATACACCTGTACTGAGAACCCGTGTGCAAGGGTAATCTGAAGGTATAAAGTTTTTCTTGTTTTTTTTCCTCGTTGGGGCAGGCGCCTTATTCACTCGCTCAGCAGATGAGCTTCTGCTGATCGTTAAGACAGCCCGACGCTCCCCTTTCCCAACGAGCACCCAATCAGTGCTCGTCACACTGCAAGGTCCCTCCCCTCCCTGCCAGTCCTCGGGTGCAGTGCTGTTAACAGGCAGGGAGGTGAGTAGGAGATAAACAGTACAATGTTAAAATATTAAAAGCTTAAGGTGCTATAAAGCCCCTTTCTTTTTTAAAAGCCCCAGATATACCTAAAAGCACCTCCGCCTAATAAAAAAACCATCAACCCTTCACCTTATTTAAATACGGTTTTGGATAAAATTATTATTTTTTTTTTTTAATCAGGACAAGTAGACTGGGATCCCCATAGTCCCTTGGAAAATATTTTTTTTTAAACATGTCAGGAATTACCTGGTAATCCTGGCTTTGATCTATTGCCAGGTCTCTGGTTTGCAGAGTGGTATCTCCAAGCCTTGTCACCTGAATATTTAAAAACATGAGTGATGTCACACTGCTTATGTGCAGCCTGCCAGTCTCTTTCTGGTTTAGAGTAGGAGGGAGGGCTGAACCCATGGGACAGCAATGGGCAGAATTGGGACTGGACTTCTGTGACTCAGTGCAATGTAAGTGACAAGGTCACCTAAGCACTGCGCAACCTGTTGGCGCTATATAAATCTTGTATAATAATACTTGTAATCAGAGCCACAGAAGCACCATGACTCCATGCTGACAAGCTGTACACTTCTGAATTGGAAGCACTGGGTGAGGTTTGTGGAGTCTTGATTTTAAGTACAATTAGTACAGTATTTAATGAATCAAAAGTATACAGCTCATGGACATGTTTCTGGTGTTAACAGTACAGTACTAACTGATTTGGAAGATTGGGGGGCGCACAAATGATATAACTGGGGGAACCACTGGTTTAGTGGAGCATTTCTGTGTGCCGAGCGCTAGATTTAATTCCTATTAGCAAAGCTAACTGCATGTTAATTGACTACAGCATATGTGGGTTTGTGTGACTGTTCAGAACTTCAGAATAGAAGTGCCATTAAAGCAGGGAGTATTGTGAATGGTTTTCTTTGCTTTATAAAAGTTTCATATTATTTTCATGATTTTTCCTCCAAAAAAGCAGGGTTTAAAAGATGACGCTTTTTTTTTTCTTTTAAATGTTATCCAATCTAAATAGAACACAAAGTGGCAGCACTATATAAAAACGCATAAAAAGTCTTCAATCAAGTGAAACAGTTTGCAGAAAAACTAGAATCCTCCAGAGGAAGCAGCACGCCCTCTAGTGGATATTTAGCATAACGTGCCCAAACACTAAACTGAGCCAGAAAATGTAATAATCAGTACCAGCATACCTGTGTTTGATGGTGTTCTCCACATCTGACTCATTTTTTTAAAGCTGAAAGCTAATGGTTCCACTAAGCCTCCAAATGGTGGGTCAGTCACCATAATAATCCTTTCTCCATTATCTTCCTGCAAGAAATTCTGACAGATTTCCTTCGGAGCCTGAAAGACCCAACATATTCTTCAACATATCAGTCAGTTACATACAAGCTGGTGTGTTATTTAAAGCTGAACTCTGGGCATAAAGTAAAGACAAAATGAATACATCTCTGTCATCAATACATGTATTTTTTTAATACAGGCAGTGTAAAAACCTGAACCTGGCCTGGTATCAGCCTCTTGCAGTCCCTGTACGCCAGGGCTGGGATGTGAGTGAAAGAAGCAGTGCAAAGAGCCAATCAGTTCCTATGCTAACAAGAAGCATGCGGATAGGAAGAGAAGCAGATCAACAGAGAGATGAGCTCATTGCAGTGCTGCTTCTCCATTCACTGTCCAGTTACAGACTGGGGAGGATCCAGGACAACCTGGGCTCAGAGGAAGTGGGTTTAATTATGCTGGCCATCAGATGGAAGACATCTAGTGACAGAAGAAAAGTACTGTGGGGAAAATCTCTGCACTGAAGGTGAATATTGCAGCAAAGAGTTCTGCTTTAATGAGATTTATAACAATTAAGAATGATGAGAAATCTGTTTAAAATTAGGACATTTTCATTTTTAGGGGTTTCTGAATTTATAAGAAGGTCTGTCCAGGCTACAGACAATCATTTACTAATCACCTGGATTCTTCAACTGGTCTCTACAGACCAGACAAATGGATGTGGAAGTATTCCAGCCAGTTGAAAACTTCTGAATCAACAATTCTCTTGGAAAGGAACATTACTACTCATTACTGTTTTTTTGTATTGTGTAAGAAAGACCGGATTGTTTGCTGTAGCAAAACATCTAGTGCATCCTGTAGACCAATGGTCTTCAAACTGTGGCCGGGGGCCAGATGGGGAACTTTGCTTGCTTTTATCTGGCCCTTAGGGCACTGTTTTATTCATGGACACCAACGAAGGGCAGAATTCCTCCAAATAACACCAATAATGGTGCACAGTTCCTCCCAATGATACCAATGATGGGACACAATTTCTACCAAATGACACCAATGATGGGGCACAATTCCTACCAATGACACCAATGATGGGGATAGTTTACTCTCACTGATGCTGGGGCATTTTATACTCCCGATGGCCACAGTCCGGCCCCCCTAAAGTCTGAAGGTCAGTAAACTGGCCCTTTGTTTATAAAATTTGGAGACCCCTGCTGTAGTCAATGCCCGTTAGGAAACCAATGGGAATAGAATATGGAATCTGCCAATGCCAACTTGATTTTACAGATAAAAAGGACAAAGAAGCCTCAAAATTGTAAAGGATTTAAATCTATTAGAAGGAACCATCATCCAAGTTGAATTGAAAAATTGGGGGTGGAGAAGGTTTCCCAAACCAAGTCTCTGCAGGGACAGAAGAAAATAATGGACGTTCTCGGTACCAGGTATACAATGTACACAATTGAGTAAAAATAGAATTTTATTTGTACAAAAAGAAAAGACAATAAATGTCCAAACTTAAATAGGAATATAGTGCACAAGAAAGAAACAAGCTATATAAAATAAAAGTGGTGTCTATACATCTGTAGTGTTGATAATACTTGTTCAAGACATGGAGAGAGCGATTGTAACTCCTCATAAGACATATGAACCTCTACATGTTTCGCTGTTTATTGCCACTTTATCAAGAGGATGCCTAAAGGATGACAAGTGACAGATTATACAAAACCGTCATGAATACAAAAATGCAAAGATGGTATTTAACTATTTACTTAAAAAGGATATGCAAAATATGATTGCAATAACAAGGGGACGAATGCAATGTCGCTTACCCACAACACTGTATGCACAAACTCAGCCGTTTTCCTATTGCAGTTTGGACAGTTATTGTCTTATCTTTTTGTACAAATAAAATTCTAATTTTTATTCAATTCTGTGCATTGTGACATTCCATTTGTCCCCTTGTTATTTCAATCATATTTTGCATATCCTTTTTAAGTAAATAGTTAAATACCATCTCTGTATTTTTGTATTCATGACGGTTTTGTATAATTTGTCACTTGTCATCCTTTGAACATCCTCTTGATGAAGCGGCAATAAACAGCGAAAAGAAACATGTAGAGGTTTGTATGTCTTATGAGGAGTTACAATCACGCTCTCCGTGTCTTGCACAAGTATTATCAACGCTACAGACGTATAGACAGCGCTCTGATTTTATATAGCTTTTTTCTTTGTTGTGCACTATTACAGTTTGGACATTGTCTTTTATCTTTTTGTACAAATAAAATTCTAATTCTTACACAATTTTATACATTGTATACCTGGTACCGAGATAGTCCATTATTTCCTTCTGTCCCTGCGGAGACTTGTTCTTATAGATGCCGGCTCTAGGATCATCATCCTGATCCGTGCTTCTGTACCTATTTCAGCCAGTATAGTCGGAAAAGAGCTAGTGCCCTGCTCTCTATGTAGTAAAGCAAGGATGTGGATAACAGCACTGGAACCTCCATTATTCTATCTCTCAGAGTAATATAAGAAAGCGTGTGGGAAAGCACACAAAAATTGCCTACAAAATGTGTGAAAGAGCCTAGAGCTCCACTTGCTGGCTTGAAATAAGAATAACAAATATTCATATGTAAGATTTCATAGGCATGTGCGGAAAAAAAAAAAACAACTTGCTGCCAAATCATGTACATGTACGTGATTGGCTGCAAGTGGTTATACCGGGGTTATGGCTGTTCACCATAAACCCAGTATTGTTTATGCTCTAAAAAGTAAAAGCAATCCTAATGGCGAATTAGCTGCTGAATTGCTTTTAAATGTAGCGAAAGTGGGTGATCAGAAAAGGTCCGGTCTCTTGTAACATCTATTGTAAGCCAGCGGACAACTAATTTCCTCACTTCCAGTTTCCTTGAATGTAAACAGCACATTTTTTTAACCACTTCAGCTCCAAAAAGGTTTTACCCCCTTCCTGACCAGGCCATTTTTTGTTATACGGCACTGCCTTGCTTTAACGGACAATTGAGCAGTCGTGCGACGTTGTTCCCAAATAAAATTGATGTCCTTTTTTTTTCACAAATAGAGATTTCTTTTGGTGGTATTTGATCACTTTTGTGGTTTTTATTTAATGTAAACAAAATCAAATTTCTTCATCAATTTAGGCCAATATGTATTCTGCTACATATTTTTGGTAAAAAAAAATCCCAATAAGTGTATATTGATTGGTTTGCGCAAAAGTTATAGTGTCTACAAACTATGGGATAGATTTATGGACTGCTTATTTTTTTTATTGTTTTTACTAGTAATAGTGGCGATCAGCGTTTTTTAGTGGGACTGCAGCATTGCGACGGACAAATATGACATCAAGTGACACTTTTTAGGGACCAGTGACACCAATACAGTGATCAATGCTAAAAAAATGCACTGTCACTGTATAAATGACACTGGCAGGAAAGGGGTTAACACCAGGGGCGATCAAGGGATTAAGTGTGCTCCTAGGGAATGCTTTCTAACTGTGGGGGGGAGTGGATGCATTGGAGGAAAAGAGAGATCCGTGTTTCAGTTTAGCTGAAACACAATATCTCTCTTTTACTCCCTGACAGAAAAGCGGCCTGCCTTGTTTACATAGGCAGACTGCCGTTCTGCCTTTCCTCCAAATGATTGATGGGTCCCGGTGTCTACAGCGGCCGCCGGACCCACTGATTGGCTCCCGCTGGTGCTCCAGCGGTGCGTGCGCAACCCCCTCCCTAGATCGTGTGCACAAAATCACATATAGGTATGTGATTTTGTGCAGCCGGGCCGCCCTACCACAGTATTTATGCAGTGGGCGGTCCGGAAGCAGTTAAATAGTGAAATCATCTGATCACACTGATCTTGGTATGATCAGATGCATTTAAGGGCAGAGGAGACATTTGGGGTCTAATAGACCCCAGATCTCTCCATAAAGAGTACCTGTCACTGCCCATGTTTACATTTCTTGTAATAGCAATGAAAGTGATCAAAAATCAAAATTAAAGAAATTAAGGAAATAGTGTAAAAATAAAATAAAATGAACAATACATTTTTTTTAAGCGCTAGACTTCCTTTGTAACTCTAAACTTGTAACCTGTAAAAAATTTAGTATCAAAAAGACAAATTACCCCCTAGGTGGGACTTTAAATAGGAGAACACACCACCATGTTGTTATAAATATATATACACATGTATTAGCTTTGTTAAAAAATTCACATGAAAGTTCAAATTAAAATAGTCCTGTTCCTTAATGAGAAGACAAAAAGGGAACAGATAGACAATGGCAAGTAGCATCTATATATATGCATCATACAGTCCACTAAATCAGGATCCACATGTGCTGCACATGGGGTTTTCAGAGTGGATGCATTCCGTTGTTAAAAATCTGGAGAATACCCTTAAAAAAATTTAAAGCCTTGCCTATGGAGATTAAGCAACGTAGTTTGCTGTCATTCCACGAGTGTGCGCAATTTTAAAGTGTGACATGTTAGGAAACCATTTACTCGGCATAACATCATCATCTATAATTTTACCAAAAAAAAAATGGGTTATATATAGTTATATAGTTTTTTTTCCATTAAAATTAAAGTGCATTTGTTCCCAAAAAATTGCGTTCAAAAAAACGCTGCGTAAATACCGTGACATAAAAAAAATTACAATGATCACCATTTTATTCTTTAGGTCCTTTTCTATAAAACCATATATAATGTTTGGGGGTTCTAAGTAATGTTCTAGCAAAAAATACTGAGATTTACATGTAAACAAGTGTCAGAATAAGCCTGGTCTTGTTAAAAAAATTATTTTATTACCTGTAACCATTATAAACAAAATATGGGCGAAAGAATGCCACAATTGCAGACAGCGAAAGGGACGGAGTACAAAAAAAAAAAATCAATCAGAAAGAGCGCAATGAAGCGTATTTACAAGCTAGAATATATCAAAGTTGGATGACTGTAATTTTTTGTAAGTGCTGCTCAGAAAATGACAGCAAATTATGAATGGTGCTGTAGCCAACACCTCCATTTTTTTTTTCTTCCAGAGCTGGTAAATTGCTCCAGCATCCATTAGTGGAAGGCAGGTTGAAGACAGTTCTTTTTAAAGCTTACCTCTCCACCAAAAAAATGATGGTTAAACATGTTGTAGTGACAAAAATCATATTTGCTGTAAAACTGGGAATACCTGAAAAAAATAAATAAATAAATAAATAAATAAATAAAAAGTCAGCTGCTGTATTTGACATTTTGTAGCAAAATATTAATCAAGTACTGTATTCTTTATTAAAAAAAACATATTGCAACAAGGTCACAATCTTAGCTCTTTCTAGATAAACCAAACTGTCTTCCTTGATGTGCCATGAAAAAAGGAGACAGACAACAAATTGGCATTATCATTTCTCAGGGGGCATTAACGCCTTATGAACTTTAGTCTTCTTTGTCCTCCATCTTCTGTTTCTGTCTGCCTTGGCTTACATTTCTGGTATTTATCATATTCTGCATGGCCATATTTGTAAGCCTATAAAAACACATATCTGTTGTTCACAGGCCCACTGAAGCGTCGCCCACACAATGGAGCATTAGTGGGAGGTTGCACAGCACAGAATTATGCTAAAAAAAAAAAAAAACACAACTCACTAAGAAGCCTTGTGTATCCTTATGTACCTGGCTGCATTTGGTTTTAATAAAATGTTCGGTGTCTGCCCAGCAGCTACTTCAATAATCCAGAATACATTTTCACTTAGCACTCGCTGTTGACTGTCTTGCAGCTTAAATAATCGGTTGCACTCAGGAATGTGTACCTTGCTGCTGTGAGTGCATTGCCCATGACAGCAAATATATACTAAGTATTGCCCAGCTCCAGTGCTAATAACCCTATGATTGAAAGTATTACAAGTTTCTGGATCAAGAAGAGGTTCACTACAAATCTGAATATTCACAAGTAGCTGGAGAGATCTGTGTAGAAAACACTTTAGTGTTCTATATACTAGGCATCACTAAATAGTGGACTGCTGTCAGCTCCATCCGGATTACCAGCCAGCACCCCCCCCCCCCCTTCCCTGCACTGATTGGTTGTTAGGACTGCCTGCTTCCTCGCATCCAATGAGGTCACGTGTGCATCATAGGAGGATCCCTCAATAAAGTCCTGCAATCGGCTCTGCCTTCTGCCTGCCTGGCGCTACAAGGTACAGGGGCACTTAACGTAAGGGGACATCTGATGCAACGGGGCACACTGAGTGGTGGGGGTGATCAGGGACACTGACTGGTGACAGTATGCAAAGAAAAAAAAAGTATAATCTTTTTTTTTTACATATTTTGACCATATTATAGGCTTACCTGTAGTTTAAAGTGGTTGTCATGACTTGACAACCACTTTAAGAATTGCTGGTTACCTTTTTAGGTGCCTTTTACCAGTTTTGTAAATTTTAGGAGGGCCTGTGGAGGAATGTTTAGCATAATTAACCCTGTCTGTACTGTGTTCACAATTCATTATCAGCTATGGACACAGTCTGTCCTAGCAAAGGGTTAACAATGAAGAACTTGCCCTCTTGCACTGTATGTTAATAAGGTATAGCTCCCTTTGTGTGGGGACAAAGACACTAAAGCCTGGTACACACAAGTTTTGTTTCATTCAATCCAGTGGGCTGAACAAAAAAAAAAAAACACTGAAAGCTCAGGTCGGAGCCACTGTACTAACAAATCTGATGTCAGTACACTGAGATCTCCCCTGCTGACAGGGGGACCGCCCCCCAGTAGAAAAATTTGGTCAGCGCTCTCAGCCATTGGCTGTAGCACACACGGCCTGAATGTCGGCTGGTTTCTATTGAACCGGCCGATGCGATCCGACATTCGGCCCATGTGTACTGTACTAGGCGTAAAGCATTTCAGTAATTTTTAGAATCAGCCATGACACCTTGTCCTTAGAACCATCTAATAACTGCAAGAAATAGTTTTTTCGTTTTAAGTATGCTGTGTGATTGGAAACACAAACATATATATAGGTAGTGGGGTTTCTCAAATTTGACTACAAAACTGGAAATACCCTTTAACCACATTCCAACTGTATAACTTAAATATATACGGTAGCAAGGTGGCACTGCTACGCTGGATCGCCTAGTATGTGTTCCGACACTTCCGGGTTGGGGGCACAAATGTGCGCCGCCGGTGGCCCACTCTCGCTGTGATTATACACAATGGGAGCAGATCTGCGAGGACCGTGGAGTTGATGTTCACCAGCACCCGCCAATCATTCAGCACAGAGGCAGAATGGCGGTCTGCCTATGTAAACAAGGCAGATCGCAGTTCTGGCAACAGGGAAGGCATGGTTCCTGTGTTCCTGCAGAGCAGGGACATGGATCCATGCCTTCCCCTAGTAAAAGCACCTTTCACATTGTAAAGAAAAACACTGGCTAGTCACACAGTTAAACCTTTGATCGAACAATGTTAACCCCTTTCCAGCCAGTCATTAGTACAGTGACAGTGCATATTTTTATCACTGATCGCTGTATTAGTGTCACTGGTTCCCCAAAAAGTGTCAGGTAGTGTCTGATCGTCTGCCGCAATATCGCAGTCCCACTATAAGTCGATGATAGCCGCCAAAAAAGAAAAAAAAATCCCTTAGCTTGTAGATGCTATAACTTTTGTGCAATTATGCTTATTGGGATTTTTGTTTACCAAAAATATGTAGCAGAATACATATTGGCATAAATTGGATGTAAAAATATCATGTTTTTCATTGGATATGTTTTATAGCAGAAAGTAAAAAATATAGTTTTTTTTCTCAAAATGGATGGTTTTGTTTTGTTTATAGCGCAAAAAAAAAACCCTGCAGAGGTGATCAAATACCACCAAAAGAAAGCTCTATTTGTGGGACACAAAGGACGTAAATTTAATTTGGGTACAGTGTCACAGGATTGCACAATTGTCAGTTAAAGTAACAGTGCCATATTGCATTAATGGCCTGGTTATGAAGGGGGATAAATCTTCTGGATGTCAAGTGGTTAATGTTTCTCTGCTGTTAGATTTTATTTAAAAGCCTAAATGGCAATAGGTACACAATAAGTGCTTACCTGAAATCAATGTCTAATAACAGACTCTTTACCTTCAGCTTGGAGCCTTCACAAGCCTGATGTCTGATCCATTCATGTAATCTAGAAGTCAGAACAAACAATAGTTATTCTAAGTTGCAAGTTTTGACTCAAAAACACAGTGATAATGAAAAAAGATAAATAAATGACCCAATATCTAGTTAGAAGGCTTGTATTCAAACTATTATGGATGCACTAACAGCTTTATACTTGAGACTGCATGCATCAGATTTTGTGCAATTTATAGCTTTGGTGGACCATGACAGTAGTATGTCCATGTCACGACACCTAGGGTCAGGTGTGCACCGCTGGGGTGCGAATCGCACCAAGGGTTACCAAGTGCACTGCTAAGGTTGTGGACCTATAGCTGACTGCTGCTAATGAGGTCCGGCTGGTATGGGAAGAGGGGCCCTTGGAGCACAGACACTGAAACACAGGGAGCTAGTGCATTGGTTTCCCCAGGGTACAGAGTCTAAGAGCCAGTAGGTATTCACCAGAACCTCTGGTGGGGAGGATGGATTTGGCTGCAACTGGATCCCTGGGGTCCCCTAGCTCACGCTCGGCTGGCTATAGGTGGAAGAGAGGAAGCAGCAGCGCAGGAACAGCAAAGGATAGTCAGAAGCCTAGCAAAGGTTCAGGGTCACTAGTAGACAGGAGAAACAGAGAGCAAGCCGAAGATCGGGGTATCAGGCAGGCAGGGATAGTCAGAACAAGCCAAAAATCGGTACACCGGAAATAGACACAGAGCATACAAAAGGTACAGCCACACACGAAGCCAAACACACACACAACACTGATGGGCATAGCAGGCTTGCACTGCCAGGTTATATATAAATGTTCCTAATTAGGGCCTGAGGTGGAACCCAGCTGAGGAGGGCTTACTAAAGCACACAGGTGAGGGAGGGCAGGCCTCTAACTGGACACATGCAGCAAGGTAGGCAACAGACAAGACATGAATGTGTACTGTGGTTTCATGACAGTTCAATTTTTCCATGATACACCCTATTGGTGCCTTCGTATGTCATATTTCAGCATTGCATGCAGTAAAAACCACCAATCCTGATGCTTCACATAACGTGTATGGAAAGTTGCACATTTTTGGCTCACTGTCCGTTGTTCTTTTCATGGTCAACCAGATCTGACAGCTCTAAACACATCCACTTGTTCATACATTTAAAGATATTATCCAATCCTAGTTTCACTTTTCATATTTCTATTCTCAATTTCTCCTTCACAGTCACCACATACTGCTTTGAGCAGATGCCTTCTGATGATGGGAAGGTTAACAGCAGCAACTGCTACTGAGAAAAGTTGCACTGCGTGCCTGTCCCCTTCTACCCTCTTTGCCATTCACAGAACTTATATTAATACACCAATTTCTGTGAATGGAGGACTAGATGAATGACAGGAAGTCCATCGCCAATTCACAGAATACGATACATTGTGGGACAATAATATGAATTCTGTGGATGGTGGAGAAAGCAGAATGGGTGGGCCAGTGGCATCACTTTTCTCAGTAGCTGCCTGTTGAGATGCACGTGGCTGCTACTGAGAAAAGGGATGCCACTCGCCTGCCCACTTCTGCTTCCCCCACCATTCACAGACTTCATATTATTACTGTCTGAGGTCCCTCACCGCCACTCCAGGCCCCTCCTCTCATCAGGTGCCCCGGTGCCCCCAGGGAATGCAGTCATTGACACAGACAATGGGACTTGGCCCTGCCCCCCGTTTCTGTGTCACCGGATTTGACTGACAGCAGTGGGAGCCAATTTGGCCATCATTCTTTCCAATGAGGAGAGAGAGAGTGGCGGGAGGCGCTGCTCTCGTGAACATAGCAGGATTGGATTGGACTCAGGTAAGGAAAAGGGTTTTTTTTCACCTTAACGCATAGAACCTTGAAAAACACTTTAAATACTGCTTTAAGTAAATATAAAATATTTCATATGAATATTGTGTATTGTTATCCGCAGCACTTAATACTTTAAAAAAAAAATTATATTCTAAATCATTATCCCTTTAAGGTTAAAATAAAATTTAGGTTTGTGCTACAGAGACCTTTGTTGCACAAGAAAACTTGAAAGACATCCATTTTCACTTGATTGTCATAGCGACTGTCTTAGCCATACCTTGGTGTACCCACACACAGAACCCGTCCATAGCCCAGGCCAATGATGGTATCCAGCAGGAAGGAGCAGCTTCTGTCTGTGAAAAGGTATTGTGCATTGCTCTTCTTGTTCACCAGTGAATGCAGGAGCTGACTGGGTCTCCTCAATTGAGATACAGAAATATCACCAACAATATGATGACCGGAATGTCCCTCCCACTCATTCTGCAACAAGAGCTGCTGGCAGTCTTGACAAAATTTCTTTTTTGCCAGAGGAAGCCCAATGAACTCTTGAAACCTGGTGTGAGAAGAAAACAAGAGACACATTGAACTAGCCATCTAGAAAAGATCTTAGAAAGTATTATTTTACTGAAAGGGTAGTTGATTGTTTGAAATAACCATCCAGCAGAGGTATTGCGACAGTCAACAGTAAATGGCTTCAAACATGCACTGATGGTCAGACAATAAAGTTAACTAAAACAACAAAAAAAAAGGGCAGACTCGATGAACTACTCTGCCCTTTTCTATGTTTCTATGTAATGCAGCAGCCATGTGGGGTTTTTTTATGCCATCCCCATGTAACCCCAGGGTTAAACTGCCTGCCTAAGGAGTGTCAGTACAGGCCCATGCTCACCCTTCAACATGTTAAAAAGATAACAGCCACATTCCAATCTTAGATTTTCTTGCTGTATTTATTGAACTGTCAGCAAAGTGACTGCATACATCATTTCTCCACCAAAAAAAACAACCTTCCTTGATGCTATTCAATCACTCCCGGGTCACTCACAAGGATAGGGGGCCAGACATCTGTGCTGGACGACTGGGTAAGGAGTCATTCTACTTTCTTTAAACAGTATGTAAACCCAACATTTCATATCCCTGATATGTGTTTGCTGCACAATGTACTTGTATGAGAAAGTATCCTGTTCTCTTTGTATTGCTTCTTTTGTGTGAAACCCCTGGTGTTCCTGCCAGTCCCTCTGAGTTCCTATTAAATACTGACCACACTAAGCAGGACACATCATGGTCACTTCTCTAGCTGTGCTGGGAACTCAGCCTGCTCTCCTCCAATGATCAGACTTGTCATAACACACACCCACATAGTGTTTGACTGTGAAGCTCAGTGTACTGCTGTTTCTTCTTCCACAGCTCTTATGCAGCTGAGAACAGAGGGAATGTGATCACTTAAAAAGGGGGGAAAAAATGTATGTTTTTTTATACACAATTTTTTTGCCTTTCATTTTCATTTTAAACAGAATGGGATGTTTTACAGTGTAAAGTTTACATATACTTTACATTTCCCTCTAAAAAACCTTATATCACCATGTGTGGTGTATTTGGCAACATACAATTACCATGCATTTTAAGGATAAAAAGGGGATAAATCACTGGTTATACATGAAGAGGAGATGGAAGTGTCTCCATTTAGGAAGGTACCTTATCATGTACTGGTCATGGGACATAGGAGGCTGACAGCTACGGTTATATTCTTCTCTAACTTCCCGTTTGGCTTCTGAAACCTATTCAAAAACAACAAGGAGAAAACATATTTTTTACTTAAAATCCTTAATATTAAGCATTTTGCCAAGAAATTGAATTAAAATAATAAACATACATTTTACTTACCTGCTCTGTGCAGTATTGCACAGAGCGACCCTGATCCTCCTCTTCTGAGGCCCTCCGCTGGCAATTTTGGCTCCTACTCTTCTCTGTGCGGTACCACAGGAAGCTGTTTCCTATGGGAACGCACATTCAGACTCACTCCCAAGCCAGGCTTTGTGCATCTATAGACACGCACAGCATGACTTGGCCCAGCTCTCCCTTCCTCATCACAGGATTTGAGTAACAGCAAAGGGAGCCAATGGCTCCCACTGCTGTCTCTCTAACAAACACAAAGTTTCCCAGCACACTTACCAGCCAGCTTGCAAATAAAAAAAAAAATTTACACTGGCTAACAATTTTTACATTAAATTTAAAGTTAAAGTTTAGTTTGCACACATTAGCAAATGTATGTGTAAGCCTCAGTGCCTACATCAAAGCACCTCTGTGTACTGTGGTCCTAATTCTATAATTTCCTGAGTCTCCCACACATATAGCAGTGTCTAGATTAAGGGCAGGCTGGCCTGTAGGGAGGCCATCCCTCCTTAAATGCACAGGGATGCACTGGGAAATTTGAGTTTGTTAGAGATGTGTGTTGTCCTTCCATGTGCACCTTACTGTAAAGGCTAGTTATAGGTTGGGGTGGTTGCCACTTATTTTGTACAGTTGAATTTAATGCGGGGAAGCACTGGGTGCCTTCAGCTGCCATTGTGCTCTTGCTGGGCGTCCCGTGCCTTTAAGGAGGAGTGGACTCCAGGCAAACCTGCCCTTAATATATTTTATAGATTATCTAAATTATAGAGTTAGGACAGCAGTATACAGAAGTGCCTTGATGTACGCACTGTGGCTTCCATATATATTTGCAAATGTGTGCAAACAAAACCCTTTATTTTAAGGTAAACTGTTAGACAGGGCTAATTCAGTTGTTTTGTAGGCTGGCTGGTAAGTGTGCTGGGAAATCTGTTTGTTTGTGATGTGTGTTGCCCTTCCATTTGCACCTTCCTGGTTAAAAGGTTGGGGTACTTTCCACTTTCTTGTACATTTGCTGCCTCTCTGTCCTGTGAGAGAGGGGAGAGGAGGAGAGAGCTGCTCCAGAACGGCACAGCACTGGATCAGGTGAGGACTACATTAAGTATTCACGAGGTGAGGGGGCAATACACATACTGGAACATTTTTTACCTTAATGCACGGATTGCATTAAGGTAAAAATGTTTCCCTTTAGAACCACTTTAAGCATTAAAGATGATTTTGTCAGGGGCATGAAGCTGAGGCAATCAGAATCTAGTGCAGCTGTGTATGGTAGCCAATCAGCTTCGATCTTCAGCTTGTTCAATTAAGCTTTGACAATAAAACCTGGAAGCTGATTGGTTTCTATGCAGAGCTGAACCAGATTTTGCACTCTCCAGTTTTAGTAAACCTCCCCCATGAGTGCATGGATATAGTGTAGTATATATTATTTATTCTACTGCACTCAGCAAACCAGCATGATGCGAGTGGGGCCCTGACAACCTTGTAAACAACTATATACACATTCTCTTATTCATTTTTACCTTTTCATCTTCCCACTGGAAGAATTTACAGTCTTTTCTATCTCTGCAGGCTGAACAGGCATAGAATCTCCTACCATCTTCCTTCCCTTTGGCGGTCTTTACAAATAATAGTGTTGGGCCTATGAGAATAATTAAAAATAGAATTAAAAAGATACCAGTGCTAATATAATAATGTTGTATCATGTTTTATTTATGTTTCTCATTTACACAGCACCTCAAAACTTTACAGTGTACATCCCTGGTGTTCAAAATAGGCCCTTCGGCACTTTCTGTGTGGCCCTTGGGACCTCTGCAGACACAAACCTCTACTTCCCTACTGCTCTGTTATGGCAGTGACTTCTAGCAGTCTCTGACCCTCTGTTGTATCATGACTGCAATCTCTAACCCTTTGTTGTATCATTACTGCAAACTCTGACCCTCTGTTGTATCACGCCAGCAATCTCTGACCCTCTGTTGTATCATTACTGCAATCTCTGACCCTCTGTTGTATCATGACTGCAAACTCTGGCCCTCTGTTGTATCATGACTGCAAACTCTGGCCCTCTGTTGTATCATGCCTGCAATCTCTGACCCTCTGTTGTATCATGACTGCAAACTCTGGCCCTCTGTTGTATCATGACTGTAAGCTCTGACTCTCTGTTGTATCATGACTGCAAACTCTGGACCTCTGTTGTATCATGACTGCAAACTCTGGCCCTCTGTTGTATCATGACTGTAAGCTCTGACCCTCTGTTGTATCATGACTGCAATCCCTGACCCTCTGTTGTATCATGCCTGCAGGCTCTGGCCCTCTGTTGTATCATGCCTGCAATCTCTGACCCTCTGTTGTATCATGACTGCAAACTCTGGCCCTCTGTTGTATCATGACTGCAAACTCTGGCCCTCTGTTGCATCATGCCTGCAAACTCTGGCCCTCTGTTGCATCATGCCTGCAATCTCTGACCCTCTGTTGTATCATGACTGTAAGCTCTGACCCTCTGTTGTATCATGACTGCAAGCTCTAGCCCTCTGTTGTATCATGATTGCAATCTCTAATCATCTCTTGTAATATGTCTGCAGTCATTGACCATCCCTTGTATTAGATCCACAGTCTCTGACCATCTCTTGTATTAGATCAACAGTCTCTGACCATCTCTTTTATCTTGCCATTGATCCTTGGCTATATCCTGCCTTGCGTCTGATGTCTAGGACACAGATTATTCACTGAATGTTATGTGTGGCCCATTGGTGATGTCAAGGGCTGCACTTGAGGCCCCCCCCCCCATATCAAGAAAGTTGACCATCCCATGTGTACACCAACCAATCACAACAGTCTCTGGCTCTACATGGATTTACAGAATAATTTGACCTTACACGTTCTGGAGGCATTCCTGACATTTTTGTTTTTTTTGCATTGTAATGTCACGCCACAACGGCAAGACAAATGATTCCATTGGGCAAGTCTGACAAGTGATACCACTGTTAAACTCTGCAAGCCAAGTTACATTTTCTGTGGCCACAAGGCAAATCATTGAGGCCACATGCGCGCCC
>BLSH010085618.1:666504-676632 GCA_018402905.1 Glandirana rugosa | reverse complement strand
ACCCCTCACATTTTTGTAAATATTTTATTCTATCTTTTCATGTGACAACACTGAAGAAATGACACTTTGTTACAATGTAAAGTAGTGAGTGTACAGCTTGTATAACAGTGTAAATTTGTTGTCCCCTCAAAATAACTCAACACACAGCCATTAATGTCTAAACCACTGGCAACAAAAGTGAGTACACCCCTAAGTGAAAATGTGCAAATTGGGCCCAAAGTGTCAATATTTTGTGTGGCCACCATTATTTTCCAGCACTGCCTTAACCCTCTTGGACATGGAGTTCACTAGAGCATCATAAGTTGCCACTGGAGTTCTGAGATGACATCACAGAGCTGGTGGTTGTTAGAGACCTTGCACTCCCCCACTTTCCATTTGAGGAGGCCCCACAGATGCTCAATAGGGTTTAGGTCTGGAGACATGCTTGGCCAGTCCATCACCTTTACCCTCAGCTTCTTTAGCAAGGCAGTGGTCATCTTGGAGGTGTGTTTGGGGTCGTTATCATGTTGGAATACTGCCCTGCGGCCCAGTCTCCAAAGGGAGGTGATCATTTTCTGCTTCAGTATGTCACAGTACATGTTGCATTCATGGTTTCCTCAATGAACTGTAGCACCCCAGTGCCGGCAGCACTCATGCAGCCCCAGACCATGACACTTCCACCACCATGTTTGACTGTAGGCAAGACACACTTGTCTTTGTACTCCTCACCTGCATCATCTTTAGAAGAGGCTTCCTTCTGGGACGACAGCCATGCAGACCAATTTAATGTAATGTGCGGCGTATGGTCTGAGTACTGACAGGCTGGCCCCCCACCCCTTCAACCTCTGCAGCAATGCTGGCAGCACTCATACGTCTATTTCCCAAAGACAACCTCTGGATATGATGCTGAGCACGTGCACTCAACTTCTTTGGTCGACCATGGCGAGGCCTGTTCTGGGTGGAACACGCAGTATGGTCTTGGCCACCGTGCTGAGGCTCAGTTTCAGGGTCTTGGCAATCTTCTTACAGTCTAGGCCATCTTTATGTACAGCAACAATTCTTTTCTTTTGAGATCCTCAAATAGTTCTTTGCCATGAGGAGGTGCCAATGTTGAACGTACAGTGACCAGTATGAGAGAGTGAGAGCGATAAATTTAACACACCTGCTCCCCATTCACACCTGAGACCTTGTAACACTAACGAGTCACATGATACCAGGGAGGAGAAATTGCTAATTGGGCTCAATTTGGACATTTTCACTTAGGGGTGTACTCACTTTTGTTGCCAGTGGTTTAGACATTGATGGCTGTGTGTTAAGTTATTTTTAGGAGACAGAAAATTTACACTGTTATACAAGCTGCACACTCACTACTTTACATTGTAGCAAAGTGTCATTTCTTCAGTGTTGTCACATGAAAAGATATAATAAATTATTTACAAAAATGTGAGGGGTGCACTCCCTTTTGTGAGATACTGTGTGTGTGTGTATATATATATATATATATATATATATATATATATATATATATATATATATATATACACACATGTATATTATATACACGTGTATGCCCGCTCAAGCGTGTGACTTTTACGTCACTGCTATGGGCTCTAGCCCCAGATCTTTTGTAGACCTAGTAACGCCCCTGATACAAGGTACAAGAGTGTTAAACGTCCAGGAGCAGGAGACCTAACACTGTACAGGTCCCTGATTTGTTTCTGTGGAAATCACACATTTAGCAGCCAAAGTCCAGCAAGTAGCTGTTAATTCATTTACATCCACAATAAAGGTTGGTTGTTGTGTAATGACCTCAGCAATGCACACTGCAGTTGTAGAGTTACATAAAGAGCACTTTGCAGAAAAATCAATCTTAAAGCAAACATATGCTTATGATTGCATGCAGCTTACCTGCTGAAACACTGGCTCCCTTCTTCAGACATTGTCTGCCCAATTTACAGGATTAACATTCCACTGACACACCAAAGCAGTCTTTTAAGGCAGCCTCACATTTTCGTTTTATATTATATATATATATATATACAGTATCTCACAAAAGTGAGTACACCCCTCACATTTTTGTAAATATTTCATTCTATCTTTCCATGTGACAACACTGAAGAAATTACACTTTGCCACAATGTAAAGTAGTGAGTGTACAGCTTGTATAACAGTGTAAATTTGCTGTCCTCTCAAAATAACTCAATACACAGCCATTAATGTCTAAACCACTGGCAACAAAAGTGAATACACCACTAAGTGAAAATGTCTAAATTGGGCCCAATTAGCCATTTTCCCTCCCCGGTGTCATGTGACACGCTAGTGTTACATAGTCTCAGGTGGGAATGGGGAGCAGGTGTGTTAAATTTGGTGTTATCACTCTCACTCTTTCATACTGGTCACTGGTAGTTCAACATGGCACCTCATGGCAAAGAACTCTCTCTGGATCTGAAAAAAAAGAATTGTTGCTCTACATAAAAATGGCCTAGGCTATACGAAGATTGCCAAGAAACTGAAACTGAGCTGCTGCACGGTGGCCAAGACCATACAGTGGTTTAACAGGACAGGTTCCACTCAGAACAGGCCTCGCCAACCAAAGAAGTTGAGAGCAAGTGCTCAGCGTCATATTCAGAGGTTGTCTTTGAGAAATAGACGGATGAGTGCTGCCAACATTGCTGCAGAGGTTGAAGGGGTGGGGGGTCAGCCTGTCAGTGCTCAGACCATACGCCACACACTGCATCAAATTAGTCTACATGGCTGTCGTCCCAGAAGGAAGCCTCTTCTAAAGATGTTGCACAAGAAAGTCTGCAGTTTGCTGAATACAAGCAGACTAAGGACATGGATTACTTGAACCATGTCCTGTGGTCTGATGAGACCAAGATAAGCGTATTTGGCTCAGATGGTGTCAAACGTGTGTGGGGCAACCAAGTGAGGAGTAAAAAGACAAGTGTGTCTTGCCTACAGTCAAGCATGGTGGTGGAAGTGTCATGGTCTGGGGCTGCATGAGTGCTGCCAGCACTGGGGAGCTACAGTTCATTGAGGGAACCATGAATGTTGGGACTGGGCCACAGGGAAGTATTCCAACATGATAATGACCCCAAACACACCTCCAAGATGACCACTGCCTTGCTAAAGAAGCTGGGGGTAAAGGTGATGGACTGTCCAAGCATGTCTCCAGACCTAAACCCTATTGAGCATTTGTGGGGCATCCTCAAATGGAAGGTGGAGGAGAGCAAGGTCTCTAACATCCACCAGCTCTGTGATATCATCATGGAGGAGTGGAAGAGGACTCCAGTGGCAACCTGTGAAGCTTTGGTGAACTCCATGCCCCAGAGGGTTGAGGCAATGCTGGTAAATAATGGTGGCCACACAAAATATTGACACTTTGGGCCCAATTTGGACATTTTCACTTAGGGGTGTACTCACTTTTGTTGCCAGCGGTTTAGACATTAATGGCTGTGTGTTGACAATTTACACTATTAGACAAGTTGTACACTCACTACTTTACATTGTAGCAAAGTGTCATTTCTTCAGTGTTGTCACATGAAAAGATAGAATAAAATATTTACAAAAATGTGAGGGGTGTACTCACTTTTGTGAGATACTGTATATACTCATCGGCCACTTTATTAGGTTCAATTGCTTGACAAAATAAATTGCTAATCAGCTAATCACATGACAGCAACTCAATGCATTTAGCCATCTAGAGGTGGCGAAGACGACTTGCTGAAGTTTAAACTGAACTGTTATGTATTAGTGTGTTATACTGCTCTCCATCCAGTAGGGGAAGCATTGTAACATAAGTTCACTTCTCTATTGTTCTGGTAGAGATATGTATCTTTAGACATCTATTGTTTTCTGTTTTCTGTATCCTGTGTGGTATTAAAGCGGTTGTCTACCCGGAAAAATAATTAATTAATTAATTAAAACCTGCAAGACAATAGCATAATGAGCTAGAAATACTCGCCTTGAAATGAAGATCCGACCAGGCTGCTCAGTCCCCTCTGAGGCAGTGGACCTCTTCCCTCGGATCTTGCTACCGGGTACGCGGCTCTGGCGATGTGACTGGCCGGAGCTGCAAGACGTCACTCCCGCACATGCGCGCGGGACCCATCTTTCTGCCAAATTCCAGCCCTATTGCCGGGACATACACGGCGCATGCGCTGCAACGCCGCAGATGATTAGAAGGGGAATATCTCCTAAACCATACAGGTTTAGGAGATTTTAATTTTACCTACAGGTAAGCCTTATTATAGGCTTACCTGTAGGTAAAAGTAAATAAATTGGGTAGACAACCGTTTTAAGTAAAGGAGTCCTGTGAAGCCTGTCCTTGTCAGCGATTCAATTACATTTTAAAATACTCAAAAAGAACACTCCAGAAGCCTCTGGAAAGAAAGGGGAGGAATCAGTGATGCTGCCTGTGAGTCATCAGCTGCTACTCTAGGCCACTCCCAGCCCACACAATCAAAAAAACAGGCTTGGCTTCTAGCTAGACTTGCTTAAATTTACCTGTGCTATGAAAAATCCTACCACTAGCACGCTACATATGTAGAGGGTGCTAAATAAATAATACAAAATAGTAACAGTCAATAGACCAGCTACATTTGGCTCATTGCAGTCCCCCATCCATGGTAGCTGACCCATCGCTAGTAAAAAAAAAATTTTCTATAACCTGCTCCCCCTCTCTCTTGTATTGCCTTAATATGCTTAAAGCAATTTTCCATCTATTAAATCCTCTGCCCTTGTTGTTTTAACTTTGGATAGTAAAACATTTTTTTTCTCCCAGCAAATACCTTATACAGCCCACTTCCTGTTTATTGTCTGGTAAAAAGCCTTGGCTTTTAACAACATGCACAGCTCTCTCTCTCGTGAGAGTTTGTCAGGAAGGTGGGGGGGGGTGAGTCATAAGGCGGCCAATGAGAGCTGCAGAGCTGGAGCTGTGCCTCTGTGTGTCTGTGTAAATCCAGGAAGAGAACAGGCAGCAGCTTTGGCTGCCCCCAGTTAAAATGGTTGCAGCCAGACTTAGTGGAGGGAGATTTCTGCAGCATATTTGGCAATTACTGAATCACAATAAATATAAAATAATATGCAAAGTGGTTGGAGGGAATCTTCAGAATGGCAAAGATGTTTTTCTTATTAATTATGTGAGCAGACTGCAGTTTCTCTTTAATATTGCCCTAAAATATTTAATATTTTTAACAGCAATCTTGGGTCTATTCCAGTGATATCAGCAAACTCTCACCTCCTTAACCACTTCCTTACTGGGCACTTGAACCCCCCTCCTGCCCGGACCAATTTTCAGTTTTCAGCGCTGTCGCTCTTTGAATGACAATTGCGCGGTCGTGCGATGTTGTACCCAAACAAAATTGGCTTCCTTTTTTTCCCACAAATAGAGCTTTCTTTTGGTGGTATTTGATCCCCTCTGCGTCATTTCTGATCGCCGCTATAAACAAAAAAAGAACGACAATTTTGAAAAAAAAACAATATTTTTTACTTTTTGCTACAATAAATATCCAAAAATAAAAAAACAAATTTATTCATCAGTTATATATTCTTGTACATATTTTTGGTAAAAAAAATCGCAATCGGCGTTTATTGATTGGGTTGCGCAAAAGTTATAGCGCCTACAAACTATGGACATTGATTTATGGCGTTTTTATTTTTTTATTTTTTTTACTGGTAATGGCGGCGATCTGCGATTTTTATCGGTACTGCGATATCGAGGCGGACATGTCGGACGTTTTTGACACTTTTTTGGGACCAATGACATTTATACAGCGATCAGAAATGTAAATATCCACTGATTACTGTGTAAATGCCATTGGCAGTGAAGGGGTTAACCTGCAGGGGGCAGTGAAGGGGTTAACTATGTTCCCTGGGTGTGTTCTAACTGTGGGGGGGCGGGGTTGACAGGGGCATGACAGATCTAACTGATCCCAGTGACAGGGATCAGTAGATCTGGCATGCCCCCCCTCACAGAATGGGGAACCGCCGTGTTTACTTCGGTGGTTCTCCGTTCCTCCTTTCTGTAAGGAGATCGCGGGTCTCCAGCGGACATGGGGTCTGCCCGACCCGCGGGCATGCTCCCGCAGCGTGCGGAAGCACGTGCGCGCGCCTGCGGGAGCGCGCCCAGCACGAGCCAAATGGGAGGACGTCTATAGACATCCTCCCGGCATTATAGAGCCGCGCTGTAGCCGTCATTCGGCTATGGTGCAGATGCGAGGTGGTTAAAGTGGTTGTCAACTATAATAAGGCTTACCTGTCGGTTCCCTGCATATCTCCCAAACCTGCACGGTTTAGGAGATATACAGTGTACTAGCTGTGCTGACGTAATCTCAGCACATGCGCAGTGAAGAAAAGGCCTCCGTGCCGTCTCTTCACTGTGATTATGCCGTTACTGGCAGCTCCCGTGCGCAACTCCGGCCAGTCACAGAGCCGGGGATCGCAGCCCCGGAAGGAAAAGGGGCAGAAGATGGATGCTGCCAGCACAGGGGACAGCGCTGGACGTCGCAGGCTTAGTTTTCAGGTAAGTGACACATAATGGGCTACTATGCGATGCATAGTAGCCCATTATGCATCTACTTTTCAGGGGAATGTAGAGGAAGTAAACCCAATCTGGGTTTATTTCCTCTTTAATGAGACCAGATTGGTCTAAATATACTTTCCCAATCTGTGTAACGCGTACGGGGAGGAGCTACGTATGACGTCACCTGCGGCTATCTTTTTGATTGACTGTTTGTAACCTGAGTGCTCGATACATGCACTTGGTACTTAACTTGTAAGTTCTTTTAACCATTTTAAATAAAATTGTATTCAAACAGAGAGCACTAGATTGTTCCATTTCTATGCATATATGTATGCCCTATGGATTGATCTACATCTGTACCATTGACTGAACATCGGAGGACTTCTATCCCCACAGAGTGGGAATGTGTATTTAGACCAATCTGGTCTCATTAAGAAGGTGAAAGGCTGCTGATGTCTTTGGTGGATGGGCTGGACTCATTCTGACGCTTGCATGTCTTTTCTGGACACATGCTCTCACAGTGGCAGACATTCTGATGCATTATGAACTATTTTTTTTATGGAATTTTAAACTGTTTGTTATTGATTGGTTTTTGTTCTGCACTGATTTGCATTATATATTTATTGAGGTGTTGTATATTGACCTTATAGTGTTCAGCTTGCAACTATTTTGATCGTTCTTTTGGAGTATCTGCGCTGAATATTTCCTTTGTTACTATTCCAGTGATGTCACAGGTCCTCTTCACCCTCTTCTTCCTTTGGCAATGAGCACATTCCTAAAGCTGTAGAAAGCAATGCCTTGTAGTAATGTCACACCACAATCTGCAGCATTCTGGAGTAGAGGTGCCGCATCTCTAAATTGGTGAGCCAGCTGGGGAAAACACTTGTTTTATTTTATAAAGTTTCTGGTGTATCCACTTTTAGGTTTATTATCTACAATATTAGTTTGCTTTTACTTTTCACTTACTTTTTCCAGAGAGGGTGCAAACTTTTTTCTTAGCCCTGTTCTACAGTACTCTTCAGGCTGTCAGAGTTGAGAAGAGGGATCAAAAAAGGGCATCCTGCTCACCTTTCTCACCAGTGCCATGCTGGGGGGGTGAAGGTGACACCTCTGGGGGGTGACAACTTTCACTGCAGGGAATTAAGCAATTTCACCCTGTTGGAGGAAGGCCCAATCATTGGCTGAATTACCAGGTATTTATTTAATAAAAAATAAAAGATTAAAAGGAAGACGTATTTAAAAAAAAATAAGTTAAAATATGACTTTGCTTGATTGTGATGCTTCATTGGTTACTTATTTCTTTGTCATAGACTATTGTTCTACTTTTCTGTTGACAATTGTTATGCTATTATGAGTGCTTTCTATGGAAATAACATTTTTTACTAATCTAATCATTTATTTTTTATTCTACTTGAGCCTGAAAAGAATGGAGTTAATTTGTTACTAAGGGAAAGAGTGGATTTTACCCTCTGTGCTGCCATAAAAGTGCGCATAGCAGAGTGATTAATGGAGCATTATAGAAGAAGCAAGATAAGGAGTGTGTTCTATGACCAGTTTTAGACCACATTAAACACATTCAGACTGGACTCAGACGGTTCTTCCTAAACTTTCATCCAGACCTCCGCTATGACCATCCTTAATACCCTCTTCTTTGGGTTATTGCTGGCAGTTTGTACTACTGCCCAAAAAGGTAAGACCGCCATAATGGCTATTTTCAAGTAAAATGTTTGTTTTGCTGTTGCACATTATACTTACAACTGGATTTAATAGTCCAACATTTGTTCTGTAAATATAAAGGGTTAGTCTACGCAAAACTGATATGTCAGATCACATTCGATTCACCCATAGACTGGGTGTCTGTTGTATCCATCTGGCATGGCCTTCACAAGGGGCTATCACTCTCCCTGATAAGTGGTACAATTATTTTATTGAAATTTACAGGTTGAAAGAGGGGAGGGATGCCATTCACGGTGCTTAGCAGGCTCTTGTAGGCATCATCCCAAGTTAAATAGATACATTATACTACACATTATTGTATAATGTACAATTATTTTACTTTATAGAGACTGCATAGGGAGTACTAAGGAAAGACTTCAAGGTGTGAGAAGCAGCACAAAGACATTTAAGGAAGATCATGTTTTCAGTACTGACCCTTTAAGGCTAAATTCACACTGACTTGTGATAAAATGCAAGGGAAATGGATTTCCATCAATTTTATGCATATTTAGGCCTCATACACAGGGGCGTTTAAAAAAACGAGCTGTAACGTCGGTACCGACGCCAGGAAAAAACCTGCGTTAAAAACGCGATTTTATCAGTGTTATGCATTGATGTCAATGCACATATTTCTGCGCTAGCTTTCAGTGGTGTTTCTCTGCCTCTATTCGAAATCAATGGCCCCTCCTGCCCCAAAGCACCCACCCACCCCATGTTGAGGGCATGCGGCCTGGTATGGTCCAGGAAGGGGGGGGGGGTCGCTACCAGGCTGCGTGCTCGGATGAGGCTCTGGTATGGATCTTGGGGGGGGCAACCCTACGCCGTTTTTTTCGGCGTGGGGGTTCCCCTTAAAATCCATACCAGACCGAAGGGTCTGGTACCTCTTTGGGGGGGAAATCCTATGCAAATTTTTTTTTTCATTTTTTGCAGGGGGTTCCCTTTCAAGATCCTTAGCACAAAAGTCACACTGCAGGGCGGATCATCATGATCCGACTTCTGGTGCGACTTCTATTCAAATCACTGGGCTCCCATACAGAACCATTGATTTTGAATAGAGGCAGAGAAACGCCTGACGAGGCTTAACGCTGTGTATACAACTTTAAGCCGCATTTTTGAGCATTTTGCTGGCTCAGCGTCAAAACAGCTCTAGCGCTGCAGCTTCCGAATGCGCTGGTCGTAGGTTTTTTTTACAGCTTAAAAACACCTATGCCACTTACAGCTCAAAAACATCAGCGTGTGTATGAGGCCATTGAATAACATGGAGAGGCCTTTTTAAGCTGTAAAAAAAGTTGAAAAGAGTGACTGTAAAAACGCCCGTGTGTATGAGGCCTTAAATGAGTGCTAACTTTCATTGATGCGCATTTTGACGTGCGCTGACGCGCATTTTAGAGTTCTTTAACTGCACTGCATTTTGCAGGATTTCCTGTACCATCACATCCTGTGGGTTAGAGAAGGGGTGAATGAAGATGATTATCCTTGTAATCCTTCTGCTGGGTGTCGTAAAGGATTTTATGTGCTCGAACGTGGGCTAAAAAGTTGTCAATGTCAATTAATCCTGACATGCTGACAGAAGGCACCTGATCTGCACACACTTCTCTTTTCCTCCGACATTTTACGGCCAGTTGCGTTCCTGTGGATTTTTTGTTATAAAAAAATAACCAGAACAAGTGTAATATTACGACGCAACTGGACGAAACGTAATGCAATTTTACTTTGTAAATACATAAAATTGCGTTGCGTCCGGTTGCGACACTGGTATGTTAGTGGGTATGGTCGCAGGTAGAAATCCCCCACCCTCTCCCTCCTTTTCTCTTCACACACGTCTAGTCCACGGAAGACAGTCGTACAGTCCTAATTAACTGTAACTGTTGAAAAATCGGGTGCAAGCTCGTGTATTTTAGGAAATGCTG
>BLSH010085618.1:594986-610339 GCA_018402905.1 Glandirana rugosa | reverse complement strand
CATTAATTTTGCATTTAGCTCCTCAATTTCACCATATTGTTTTTACCCATAACACAGTCTATCATGAATTTAAACAAAATGTTCTTTACTTCTAAATTGCTCAAAACAGGTTCAATTCAATAAATATTGAAACTGACAAATCAGATAACCTTTCACAAAGATTATATATACATGTATTTTATTTCAAGGTGTAAGTGAAATCTAAATTTCTTCTTTTTTTAGTCTTAATGGAGTACAGAAGGGTAAGACCTTCTTTTAAATTTTTATTGCTGTCTATGTCCCCATTGGTGAGATTTCTTCTCATTCCTTTTATGTCTCTAGGGCAGGAGGTGACGGTAACTCTCCCTAGTAAAATATAACCAAACAGGGGGTTTTAAGAGGAAGTAAACCCAGATTGGGTTTACTTCCTCTACATTACCCTGTAAAGTAGATGCATAATGGGCTACTATGCATCGCATAGTAGCCCATTATGTGCCACTTACCTGCAAACGAAGCCTGCGACATCCAGCGCTGTCCCCTGTGCTGGCAGCGTGCATCTTCCTTCCTGGGCTGAGATCTCCGAGTCTGTGACTGGCCTAAGCCGCGTGACGTCACTCCCGCGCCGAAATGACGTGGGCACATCTAGTACACTGCATATCTCCTGAACCGTGCAGGTTTGGGAGGTATGCAAGGCACCTACAGGTAAGCCTTATCATAGGCTTACCTGTAGGTTAAAGTGGTTGTCAAGAGTTGACAACCACTTTAAAGAAGTAGTAAATACTTTGGGGTTGATTTACTAAAACTGGAGAGTTCAAAATCTGGTGCAGCTCTGTGCAGAAGCCAATCAGCTTCCAGGCATTTTTTTTTTTTTATCAAAGCTTAATTAAACAAGTTGAAGTTAGAAGCTGATTGGCTACCATGCACAGCGCTTGGGAGTCACAGCATCGTGACACAGATCATGTGCCATTATTGCACACTGAGCTGCACATGCGCTGATCAATGTTCATTACAGCTGACGGGCAGGTATGGCATTTATGACAAAAGAAACAGAACCATAAAAGCCCTACCTGTCAGAAATTTTTTTAAAAGTTAGTTAAAGAGGAACTGCAGCCTGCTCACATAATTTGTAATAAAAACATCTTTACCATTCTGAAGCTTCCCTCCAACCACTTTTGCATATTATTTTATAGAGATAAAAGATAAACGAAATGTGTTGCGCTAATATACTTCACAAACTACTCAGGTGACATTGATTATAATATCAAAACCAAAGTGACACGTGCAAATTCATATAACCTAGTTCATAGTGACATGATGGAATTAATAAAATCAAAGAATAATAACTGCTAATGATTAAGTGACAAAAAATAATAACTGCTAATGATTAAGTGACATGTGCATAAAAAGTCCAAATGATATGGTGTCATTAGTATGACATTAGGAAGAGCATAAACACTCAAAAAACAAAAGTCCACAAACATGGAATGCCCCGGAAGAAGTCCTATTCGAGAAGAAACCGGTCGGGTAGAGGCATTACTTCCCGTTAATGCGTTTGGGAAAATCTATTATGTTTATTTGGAGCTTGAATTTTATGCAGTTTTTAACCATGGAGATGTAAATGCATTAGTGTTTAATAAACTCAATCATATAAGGTTTACACTATAGTGGGTTTCATCTTTTGTGGGTCTGTGTGCTTAGGATCTGCGGTCTGGAGTGAGAGGACTGATGTCCCGGATGGTGTAAAGTGAGAGTTCCCCTATCCCTCCATGGATGATTAACCACTTCCCTACCGCCGTATGCAGAATCACAGCCGGGAAGTGGTTCAGTTATCCTGACTGGACGTCATATGATCGGGGGGCACGCATCGCGGCGAACGGTGGTGTGTCAGTCTGACCCACCGCATTACCGATCTCGGTAAAACACTTCCATCGGAAGCACTTTACCATGTGATCAGCCGTGACCAATCATGGCTGGTTACAGTGTAAACAGAGAGAGCCGTTTATCGGCTTTTCCTCTACTCGGGTCTGCAGACCTGAGTGGTGGAGAGCCGATCGGCTGCTCTCCTGACAGGGGGGGTCTGTGCTGATGGTTTATCAGCACAGATCCCCCTCGGATCGCCACCCTAGACCACCTGGGAGCCTGCTCAGGGACCACCAGTGAGCCGAACAGGGACCACCAGGGAGCCAATCCTGACCACCAGGGAGACCACCCTAGACCACCAGGGAGCCTGCTCTAGGACCAACAGGGATGTGCCCACCCAGGACCACCAAGGAGCCGAACAGGGACCACCAGGGAGCCAATCCTGACCACTAGGGAGACCACCCTAGACCACCAGGTGAGGGGCACAGTGCCCAACATGGATGGCACTCAGATACCACCCTAGACCACCAGGGAAATGGCCCCTATTACTGCATCTACCTACCAGTGCCCACCAGTGCCACCTATCAGTGCCAAGTGCCGTCTATGAGTGCAAATTAGTGCCGCTTATGAGTGCCCATCAGTGCTGCTTATCAGTGCCCATCAGTGCTGCATATGAGTGCCACCTATCAGTGCCCGTCAGTGCTGCCTATCAGTGCCTATAATTGCTGCATATAAGTGCCTCATCATCAGTGCCCGTCAGTGCCACCTCATCAGTACCACGTCATTGGTGCCAATCAGTACTGCCGTATCAGTGCCCATCAGTGATGGAGAAAATGTACTTATTTACAAAGTTTTCTGACAGAAACAGAGAAAAAAGGTTTTTTGTTTTTTTTTTCAAAATTCTTGGTCTTTTTTATTTGTAGCGTAAAAAATAAAAACAGCAGAGGTGATCAAATACCACCAAAAGAAAGCTCTATTTGTGGGAACAAAATGATAAAAATTTTGTTTGAGTACAACGTCGCATGATCACGCAATTGTTGTTCAAAGTGCAACAGCACTGAAAGCTGAAAATTGGTCTGGTAGGGAAGTGTTCTAAGTGCATGGTATTGAAGTGGTTAAAGACCGGAAGGAGTTAATTTAAGATAAAGCCTTATGTGACCCCCGTAATAGGTGGTCATTGTACTGCGGTAAGGGCACATCTTATTCACCTGGTGGTGGTCCATGCACAAGGTGGCTGTTTACATGGATTGTGGACGTTTGTTTTTTGAGTGTTTATACACTTCCTAATGTCATACTAATGACACCATATCATTTGGACTTTTTATACACATGTCACTTAATCATTAGCAGTTATTACTCTTTGATTTTATTAATTCCATCATGTCACTATGAACTAGTTTATATGGATTTGTACATGTCACTTTGGTTTTGATATTATAATCAATGTCACTTGAGTAGTTTGTGAAGTATATTAGCGGAACACATTTTGTTTATCTTTTATTTTGTATGTAACTATATCTCGCATTTAGTGGTGCTGCTATTAAGTGTAGTATTGAGTTTATCACAAGCGCAGTATTTTTTCTTGGTTTTAATATTATTTTATATATACTGTGATTCTGAACATGCCAAATATGCTGCAGAGATCCCCCTCCACTAAGTCTGGCTGTAGCCATTTTAACTGTGGGCAGCTGAGACTGCTGCCTGTTCACTTCCTGGATTTACACAGACACACAGAGGCACACCTCCAGCTCTGCAGCCCTGCTGATCTCATTGGCCCTCTTATGACTCACCCCCCCTCCCTTCCTGGCAAACTTTCACAAGAGAGAGAGCTGTGCATGACGTCATAAGCTTAGGCTAATGACCAGACAGGAAATAGGAAGTGGGCTGTATCAGGTATTTACTGGCAAAAAAAAGTTTTACTATCCAAAGTTAAAAAAACAAGGGCATAAGATTTAATAGATGGAAAGTTGAAAAAGGTCTGCTTTAACCACTTCAGCCCTGGAAGGATTTACCCCCTTCCTGACCAGGCCATTTTTTGCGACACGGCACTGCGTTTCTTTAACTTACAATTGCGTGGTCGTGCAACGCTGTACCCAAACAAAATTTGCGTCCTTTTTTTTCCACAAATAGAGCTTTCTTTTGGTGGTATTTGATCACCTCTGCGGTTTTTAGTTTTTGCGCTATAAACAAAAAAAGAGTCACAATTTTGAAAAAAAAAACATTTTTATCTTTCTGCTATAATACATATCCAAAAAAAAAAAGTTATAAAAAAACATTGATTCATCAGTTTAGGCTGATATTTATAGCCAATATACGCAATAGGCGTATATTGATTGGTTTGCGCAAAAGTTATCGCGTCTACAAACTATGGGATAGATTTAGGGACTTTTATTTCTTTTTAATTGTCTTTACTGGTAATGGCGGCAATCTGTGATTCTTAGCAGGGCTGCGGCATTGCGGCGGACAAATCTTAATCCAAATTACACTTTTTGGGGACCAGTGACATTATTACATTGATCAGTGCTACAAAATGCACTGATCAATGTATAAATGACACTGGTAAGGAAGGGGTTAACACTAGGGGGCGATAAAGGGGTTAAGTGTGTTCCCTGGGTGTGTTCTAACTGTAGGGGGATGTAAAAATACCGTTTTTTGTAAATATTTTATTTGCACCAATGTTGACCTTTTCATTATTAAACCTTATTTTGAAAAGTGTTGACCTTGTCCCTAAAGCTCTTAATGCAAACTATAACTAACCTGGCTCTTGAAGAAGTGCTACTGCTTAGAGTAAATCATCTGAATGTATCTGTCTGTGGTGATAGCGTGTGTTACAGGCTATATAGGCTATATTACTATCATATCAATTGGTATTGCTAATTGGCAGAGACCTGATGCTCCGAAGTCAAAGGTCAGTGGTGGCAGAGAAAGGGTTAGTTGCTTAAATTAGCCCGGTGACAATTGCTCTCAGGCTGCTGGCACTTAGATTGTGGTCTCGCAAGCTGGAAAATCTCTGTGATGGAGGCAGCTGAGAGTGGCATTGTTACGTTAGTGACAAGCGCGGTGTGAGATTGGCCGGTCCTCTGTCACGAGTTAGTGAGGAGGGCAGAAATCTGACACCCGTGTTTGTGAGTCACTTTAACAACTTAGGAGTGTGATTGGCCAGCTATAAGGGGGTGGCGGAGTCCGGATTATTTTTTTTTTTTTGAACACTTAGGCCCTGTTCACACTGATGCGACAAGCCCTCCGACTTTGAAGCACAAGCCAAATCATAAGTCTCACCCCCATTGAGTGCAATGGAACCGTTCTAATCGGTGCGACTTGAATCGCTCCAACGGTTCCTGCACTATTTTTTGGTCCGACTTCAGTACGACTTGCATTGAATTCTGTTAAAGTAGTTGCATGCAAGTCGTGCCGAAGTTGCGCTGGGATTAGGCTTCAAAGTCGCAGCAGTGTGAACAGGGGCCAAACCATATCCTTATTTTACAAATATAGTCTATACAAATCCAATAGTTAACATGTGGACAGGAGTGCATGCAGGAGTCTGAACGCACACTGTATATACCTGGAATTCAGCTTTAAAATGCTTCTAAAAACAGGTTTTTCACTTTAATGCATTCAATGTATTAAGATAAAAAACCTTCTGCGTGAAGCAGCCCCCCCCAATACATACCTGAGCTCCATCTCAATCCAGCAATGTGTATGAGAGCTTTAGCTCTCTGGGGACTCTCCCTCCTCATTGGCTGAGACAGCAGCGGGTGTTATTGGCTCCCGCTGCAGTCAATCACAAACAGTGAGCCAATGAGGAGAGAGAGGGAAAAGGGTCGAGCCATGGCTCTGAGTGTTGATGGAACACAGAGCAGCGGCTCGGCTCGGGTGTCTCCAGAGCAAGCTGCTTGCTGTGGGGTCACTCGGCAGGAGGGAGGAGCCAGGAGTGTCGGCGGGGGATCGAGAAGAGGAGGATCTGGGCTGCTCTGTGCAAAGCCACTGCTCAGAGCAGGTGAGTGTGACATGTCTGTTATTTTTTTTTAAAAAAACAAGCCTTTAGTATCACTTTAATGACCCCTAACATTGGCACATTTGTAAAAGCTATTGGGGAAAAAAAATACAGCGCTCACCTCAATGACAATGGAGACCAAACACGGAGAAGCTTTATTCACTTTGTTTTTCTCAGTTTCCTTTCATGTTCTCCTTCATTGCTTGGAACTCGTGTGGGACTCCTAAATCCTCGCTCTTCATGATCTAAAATGAAATCAAATCATTTAATATCATATCATACTACAAAAATAAGAAAACGTGTATAATAAAATAGTGAAATACTCTTAGGGCTCTTTCACACACACGGAGGCCGTTTTGATGGGCTCCGCTGCTCAGCGGGGATCCATCCGTTAATCCCCGCTGAGCCGGCGGATGACAGGACAGTCTCTACACTGGAACTGGAATGGAGCTCTGACAGTGCAGAGACTGACCTGTCAGAGCTCCATTCTCCTCTATGGAGAATCGGATGAGCACGGACCTTCTGTCTGTTTTCATCCGATCCGATCCGCCAGGCGGATGGAATATAGGGCTTCCATCAGTCTGTTTCTGGCAGATCGGAGCGGATCGGGTGTCAGCGGACATATCACCGCTGACATCCGCCGCTCCATAGAAATACATGGAGCGTCCGCTTGGGTCCGCCTGAAAAACTGACAGGCGGACCCAAACGATCCGTGTGTGTGAAAGAGCCCTTATTCCACCACCAATACTGTGTAGAAGTGTCCGTCGTTTCTTAGTACACAGCATTGAAGGAAGACTGAAAAACAATACATCATAAAAAAAAGAATATATTCTCAATCCACCCAAAATTCTGTCAGACTTTTTTTCATTCTTTAGAAAAAAATCCTCTTCTATTCCCACACAATGGGGCTGATTTACTAAAACTGGAGAGTGCAAATCTGCAAGGTAGCCAATCAGCTTCCATATTTTGTTTTGTCAAAGCTTAATTGAACAAACTGAAGTTAGAAGCTGATTGGCTACCATGCACAGCTGCACCAGATTTTTGCACTTTCCATGTTTTGGTAAATCCCCCCACTTTGTTTAAACTCCACTGGATGTTATTCCGAAAAAGGCTTCACCATACACAGTGCAATCCCACCACCTCTCTCAACCCATCTCCATCCAGGTTAATCTGCAGGTAAGTAAATGTCAGAAGCTGGAGAGCCTGTCAGGAATAGGCATCTGTACATAGCTAGCAGATGTACACTCCGCCTTATTGGAAGTGGGAGAAAATGACCAGGCCTATTCTATAACTTTTTATTTTGTAAAAATTGTAAAAATCAGTTCGTTATTACTTAGAACCTGAAAACATTATATATTTTTAAAGTAAGGCCCTAGAGAACTTTTAGGGCCCTTGGGTGAGTTTTGCATTTTTTTTTTACGTAATGCGGCATTTTGCACAACGTTTATTCAAACACAATTGTTGGGAAAAAAATACACATTTGATTTGTAATGCAAAAAAACTCAATATTACACGAGTAAATAACATTATTACACAAATGTTTTGGTTTAAAATTGCAAAATGCCCATGCAGTGGTGACAAACAACATAAATGTTACTATCCACAGGTGATGGAGCCATAGCCAGAGGAGGTCTAGTGCTAGAATTACTGCCCATAATCTGACTTTTGTGGTGATACCTCACATGTGTGGGACAATCAACGTTTGCGCCCAAGCGCATGAGGGGTTGGGCACTTTTGTTTAAAATGTTTTTATTTATTTTTACACTGTTGCTTTAATTTTTTTTTAATCACTTTTATTGCTGTGAGAAGGAATATAAATATATTTGTGACAGCAATGGCCACGTGACAAGTACTCTTTATGGAGAGATCTGGGCTCAATAAGACCCCAAATCCTTCTGAACTTAAAAGCTTTCAAAACACCGAGATCGCTGTTTATGAATACTTTCGATTTTGTAAAATGATGCTGTTGATATTCGGGTAAACAGGAAAGGGTGTCAGTTCATAGTTTCTGGGTTACCATAGTGGAGACCCAATCACAGCTGATCCCAGATTTGTTTGGGTGTTCAACCTGCCAGCAGACTGGCTGGTAGCTCGAGTCTCCCGGTGGGACAGAGTGGTTCTAATGGCTCTTAGGAAGAATAACTCTGAATCAATGCCGTCAGTGGAAAAGTGGGTCCCAGGTAAGAACAGCCCCCCAAATCATTGGTGTCAGTGGTGGTACTTACCTTAGAACAGGAGCCAAAGCCTTAGATCCAGCAGTGCAGCCACCTCAGCAGTGTGAGAGAATTCCCGAATCCCCTGATGTATATGGATTCTCTACAGATGTCTTAGTAATGGAATGGGCGCCTAATGGTTTGGTTATCACCATTCCTGATCCTCAGAAGGTCCAGCACCGAGCTGATAAACCATAGAACAGAACTGGACAAATCCCAGGCACCAGGTCACCACGGCAACCAGAAATGACATCCCAATGCCTGGGCCCCCACCAGACCAACCACCTGATCTTCTCCTCCAATCTCCGCCCTCAGGGCAGGGACAAGGGTGGGGACAGGAGAAGTGTCAGCGGAGGAGAGAGTGTGGAGGAGGTGCAGGTGCTCTGTTCTCTCTCCCATCCTGTCAGTGGAGCGCTCCTCCGTACAGTGGATTACACAGGATCGATCGCTGTTACATTGAATGGTACACAGCCTAATTACCCCCCAACCCACCCACATTTCTGGGAGATGAGCAGTCTTTGGAGGAGATAGGGGGCAGATTATCAATCTATGTACAGCCGATGTAAGAGTGATCCTGTGTAATCTGGAGCACTATTATGACAGGAGGGGGAGAGCACAGAGAGCCCCCACCTCCTCACTCCTGTACTTCCTTATAGATTGGAAGGGGGGGGCTTGTGGAGAAGGGTTGATGGGGGGCTCATCTGGCAAGGGAAGGGTAATGGGTGGAACTTATGCTAGAAGGAGGAATAGGGGGTGGAGGGGTGTTAGGCAGAAGGATTGCTGAAGATTTTTGCTAGTAGGGGTGAAGGGGGGGAATTTGTGCTGGAAAGGGTCATTTGGAGGGGGTGTGCTAAGAGGAGGGATTTGGGGGATTTTGGGGGGGGGGGGGGATTTGTTATCATCGCTCTGAGCCCCCGGGAGACAAGATCTACAGAGAGATCCATTCACACCAAGAAGAGTCACATCTCCCAGCAAGTTCCCATTGGATTTATGGGAAGAAAAACCACTGTGAACAAAACCTGTAAAATCCTGGATGCGTCTGAGCTTTTCCCTGCCATTATTATTATTATTATTATGCAGGATTTATATAGCGCAACAGTTTGCGCAGCTCTTTACAATATTAGGGCAGACAGTACAATTACAATACAATTCAATACAGGAGGAATCAGAGGGCCCTGCTCGTTAGAGCTTACAATCTAAGAGGGAGGGTTGAATGATACGAAAGGGCAGTAAACTGCAGGGGATGAGCTGATTGAGAAAATAAGGAGTGTAGTTAGGTGGTGGTAGGATAGGCTTCCCTGAAGAGAAAAGTTTTCAGGGATCGCTTGAAGGTGGATAGATTTGGGGACATTCTGACCGATTGGGGTAGGGAGTTCCAGAGGATGGGAGAGGCTCGGGAGAAGTCTTGGAGGCGAGTATGAGAGGAGGTGATGAGGGAGCTGGAGAGCAGGAGGTCTTGGGAGGAGCGAAGAGGGCGGTTAGGTTGGTATTTTGAGACGAGGTTGGTGATGTAGCTGGGAGCAGAGTTGTGGATGGCTTTGTAGCTGATTGTTAGTATTTTGAATTTAATTTGTTGGGCGAGTGGCAACCAATGGAGGGATTGGCAGAGGGGGGTGGCAGACGTTGAACAGTTTGTAAGGTGGATGAGTCTGGCAGCGGCATTCATGATGGACTGGAGAGGGGATAGTCTATTTAAAGGTAGACCAGTGAGGAGGGAGTTGCAGTAGTCGAGGCGAGAGATGACCAGGGAGTGAATCAGGAGATTTGTGGTTTCATTGGTTAGGAAGGGACGTATTTTGGAGATGTTGCGGAGATTGATTCGGCAAGCCTTAGAAAGTGATTGGATGTGGGGCCAAAAGGAGAGTTCAGAGTCCAGAGTAACACCAAGCACCCTGACATGTGGGGATGGGTGGATGGTTGTGCCATTGCTCTTGACAGAGAAGTCGGGGGAAATGGCACGTGGGGGAGGAAATATTATGAGTTCAGTTTTGGACAAGTTGAGTTTGAGAAAGTGGTGGGACATCCAGGCAGATATGTCTGTTAATAAGCTAGTGATACGTGAGGAGACTGATGGGATGAGTTGGGGGGTGGAGAGGTAGATTTGGGTATCGTCAGCATATAAATGATATTGAAAGCCGTGGGAGGCTATCAGCCGACCCAAGGAAGAGGTGTATATTGAAAATAAGAGGGGTCCAAGAACAGAACCTTGGGGGACCCCAACAGATAAGGGAAGAGGAGAGGAGGAGGTAGAATTGTAGGTTACGCTGAAAGTGCGATGGGATAGGTAGGACGAGAGCCACTGAAGAGCACAGTCACGAAGACCGAGGGAGTAAAGTTTTTTTTGAGGAGGGGGTGGTCGACAGTATCAAAGGCAGCCGAAAGATCCAGGAGTAAGAGTATAGAGAAGTGTCCATTGGTTTTTGCAGTAAGTAGGTCATTTGTGAGTTTAAGAAGGGCAGTTTCTGTGGAGTGTTGAGGGCGAAATCCAGATTGAAGGGGGTCCAGAAGGTTATTCTTAACAAGGTGGTCGCTCAGTTGGTTGTAGACTAGGCGTTCTAGGAGTTTGGAAGAAAAGGGGAGCAAGGAGATAGGGCGCAGATTGTTTAGATCGGTAGGGTCCAGGGATGGCTTTTTGAGTATGGGGGTGACCAATGCATGTTTTAGAGCACTGGGGAAGATGCCAGAAGAGAGTGAGAGATTGAAGATGTGAGTTAGAGAGTGCAGGATAGAGTCAGAGGGTGAGCATAGTATTTGAGAGGGATGCCATGTGATCAGGTGGTGACAGGGCCTCTTTATATTTTCTATACAGCGGGGGAAGGGTTAGAAGTTGTTGGGGGTCCTCACTTCTGTCCCTGGAGTTTCCCCAATGTCAGAGCATGAGCGGGGTTACCAGCACAGAAAGTGAGAGAAACTTCCCCAATGGGGACACAACCAGAAATAAACACCTGACAAAAGATCTGACTCCGCCACACTCCATACATTACAACGAGGAGAGGTTGGGGTCAGAAGAGCTCTTCCCCAGTGATTGTAACTTTGCAGCAATCACAGATGTGACAGATGAAGCAGGGGCTTAGCTGAGTCAGACATTTGTGAACACCTGCACAAGCACCAGAGTATACATTATTATGTTATCTCCGAGCCGGCTTCTCAGTACAGGATTTAGATGATGACCCTGAATGATGCCTGGACAAAGATGGTGCCATTCTTTTGGAGAAGAAACCAGAAGAAGGCATTTGTCAGGGGGAATAAGACAATCACTGAGAGATAATACATATCATTAAAGCTGGCCATACATTAATCAAATCTTGGCCGTATCAGCAGGGACTGGCCGAGAGTTAAACAATCTATGGGCAATGTACCCAAATTGATCCATTGATGGATTTGGGTACAGCCAACCTGCAAGATTTTTTATGAGCGATTACAGCTAGCAGCTATTGCTGCAAACAGTAATCATTTTGATCTGCCAGCCAGAAAGGCTCCCCACTGGCAGAACAGTATAGTGCTGCGGGAGAGATTCCCCCATCAACACTGACTGTTGATGGGCGAATTGGGTGATTTTCTTTCCTCCCACCTGTGGAGCACCAACCATACTGTATATATGCCCCATGCTAAGGTACCCGGAAAACAAAATTACAAAAAAGGTTTAGACTTTCTCTTGGCAGGGCTGAAGAGAAGACGTCCTAGGACACTAGCATAACACTGAGGCATGCTGGGAGTAGGAGAGGTTATTCTGGGCTGGCCTACCCTTTTCTGTTTGCCAGTGTCCAAACCTCCTGTAGGTGGCAGTATAACCTCACAATACACTACACTAGCATTACGTCCTCAGCGTATTCCCAAGAGACAAAGCAGAATAACTAAACCCAAAAATAAGGATGTAATATATTGCAGCTTACCAGTCCTTCCATGTGTTGGCTGCTTTTGTTTTGATTTTTCAGGCTAAGGACATTTTTAGCGAGTTCCAACAACCAGCCAAACCCACCCTCCAATTTTGTGTGATTGGTCCTGTTCAAGTCACAGGACTTAAAAAAAGTTTCAGATGAGCAATTAAAATTAAGTTATAAATATAGAAAAAATAATTTTATGGCTCCCTATAGACCTTTATTGAACATCAAATATGTATTTTTTGTGCATTAACCATTTAACAATTGTCCTGTAGCACAAATACTGCTACAGGTCAGCAGTTTTGTGCAGAATCACATATATCAGTAATTCTGCATTTGCAGGTTGGGGGAGCGCACGCTCACTCTACACAAAATAAATGCTTTAGTGCAGGGGTGCTCAACCTTTTGAAGAGTGAGGGCCACTTAAGTAATTTGATAGTTTGTCTTGGGCCACAATGAAATTAAAAGATTCAGAAAGTTTTCCTCCTACACCGGCGGGAGGGAGAGGAAGAGAATCCGGCTGTGTTTGCAGGAGGAAAATGCAGAGGATTGGACCCTGTTTATGCTACCCCTGCCACCCCTTCTATCCAATTGTGTAAAGCAGAACATGACAAGGAGGTCACATGGTCCCACGAAGCATGGGGTGGGGGTCACCATCCTGACACTACAGTAGTTGTGTAGTGAGGGAGAGGGTAAAAAATATAAACTATGGGGTCTACTTTCCCAGGATCCCAAAAAAAAAAAGCCCAGTGACTCTCGCCTAGACCTCCTACAATGGTCACTATACTGAAGAAGTTCTAGCAGCTGAAGCCAAGTCCACAGACTCTTGAATATAAAAGTTCTGCCTACAAGGAGAGAGAACGGGGAGGGGGCTTGGGAAGGAGAAGAGTTATAACATGGTTTCTGCTTTGTGGAAGGGTTTTTAGGGTTTTGAATAAAATGGCAAACTCCAGCCAAAAGCTAACTACATCAAAAACCTACTTCTGGGTAGATCAAGAAAATGATGAATACCATTATCAGGCTTTTATAGAAACAAGTGATGGGGCGCAAATCTATATAGCATAGGGACTGTAATCTAGTAAAAAACAACTTAAATGCTACGGCTATGTAAACAATAATATACCGCCTATAATGTATGGTGATTATGACTCAGATTACATACAAGTCCAATTCCAAGGATGGGAGAGTAGTGGATGGGATGTGATGATGATAGCTCTAAGTCCAACGATGAGCACTGAGGGCAGCCTAGAATGGTGGACCCGGATCCCACGGTCCACCGAAAACTGAAACAAAAAAGCAAGGAGAGGGGCCTCTAAGTGCAATAAGCAAACATGACGTTTATTTAAAAGGTATAAAAACACTCACATGATTATTTGTGTCCCCTCTAAGATTTCCTGGCCCAAAAAACAGTTTCATAAACAAAAATAAAATGAATATTATATCGCTCAACTATATTGCACATTTAACCACTTGACCACTGGGCACTTAAACCCCCTTAACAACCAGACCATTTTTCAGCTTTCAGTGCTCTCACATTTTGAATGACAATTACTCAGTCATGCAACATTGTACCCATATGAAATTTGCGTCCTTTTTTTCACATAAATAGAGCTTTCTTTTGGTGGTATTTAATCACCTCTGGGTTTTTTATTTTTTGCGCTATAATTAAAAAAAGACCGAACATTTTGTAATGAAATGAATTGTTCTTCGTTTCTGTTATAAAATTTTGCAAATTAGTAATTTTTCTTCATAAATGTTGGCCAAAATTTATACTACTACATATTTTTGGTGAAAAAAAAACAAATTAGTGTATATTATTTGGTCCTTGTGTAAGTTATAGAGTCTACAAGCTATGGTGCCAATCATTGAATATTGATCACACCTGATGTACTGACGACCTATCTCATTTCTTGAGACCCTAACAAGCCAGGAAAGTACAAATACCCCCCAAATGACCCCTTCTTGGAAAGAAGACATTCCAAGGTATTTAGTAAGAGGCATGGTGAATTTTTTGAAGTTGTAATTTTTTCCCACAATTCTTTGCAAAATGAAGATTTTTTTTTCACAAAATTGTCATATGTTAACGGGTTATTTCTCACACCCAGCATATGCATACCACAAATTACATCCCAAAATACATTCTACTACTCCTCCTGAGTATGGCAATACCACATCTGTGAGTCTTTTACACAGCCTGGCCACATACAGAGGTCCAGCATATAGGGAGCGCCATCAGGCGTTCTAGGAGCATAAATTACACACATAATTTCTTGACTACCTCTTGCACTTTTGAAGGTCCTGGAGCACTAGGACAATGGAAACGCCCAAAAAATGACCCCATTTTGGAAAGCAAAACACCCCAATGTATATTCTAGGAGGCATAATGAGTCTTTTGAACATGTCATTTTTTCCACAAGTTTTTGGAAAATGTGGAAAGAAAATGAAAACGCATTTTTTTTTACACAAAGTTGTCCATTTATACAATATTTCTAACACACAGCATGTACCTAGCAAAAATGATGCCCCAAAATATATTCTACTACTCATCCCGAGTATGGCGGTACCACATGTTTGACACTTTTACACAGCCTGACCACATACAGAGGCCCAACATGCAGGGAGCACCGTCAGATGTTCTAAGGGCATACATTTCGAATCTAATTTGACTACCTTTTACACTATTGTGAGGCACTGTGGTGGCATGGATAGAAACTGTAGTGGCACAGTAGGGCAGGGTAGTGGCACGGATGAGCAGTGTAGTGGCACAGATGGGCTCTGTAGTGGCACGGATGGGCACTGTAGTGGCATGGATGGGCACTGTAGTGGCACGGATGGGCAGTGTAGTGGCACGGATGGGCAGTGTAGTGGCATGGATGTGTCACGGATGAGAACTGATGTGGTATGGATGAGCATGAATGAGGCACAAATGAGCCATGGATGGTGATGACTGAGCAAGGATGTGGATGACTGAGCACAGATGGGTGGGTGAGCACGGATGGGTGGGTGAGCATGGATTGATGGATGTGTGAGCATGGCTGGGTGGGTGAGCATGGATGGATGGCTGGGTGAGCATGAATTGATGGGTGAGCATGGATGGATGGCTGGGTGAGCACGGCTGGGTGGGTGAGCATGGATGGATGGCTGGGTGAGCATAGATGGATGGCTGGGTGAGCACGGCTGGGTGGGTGAGCATGGATGGATGGATGGTGAGCATGGCTGGGTGGGTGAGCATGGATGGATGGCTGGGTGAGCATGGATGGATGGCTGGGTAAGCACGGCTGGGTGCGTGAGCATGGATGGATAGCTGTGTGAGCATGGCTGGATGTGTGAGCATGGATGGATGGATGGGTGAGGATGGGTGGCTGAGCATGGATGGGGCGAGGATGGCTGGGTGAGTGAGCATGGATGGGGTGAGGATGTGGGTGG
>BLSH010085618.1:559657-578333 GCA_018402905.1 Glandirana rugosa | reverse complement strand
GTTTGGATGCCAAGATCATTCTGACTTGTATTGTTTGGGTCAAACATCTTATAGTCATTATAAAGGGCGTTACAAAGTTAATGATATTCTGCAACACATCACCTTATAGGTTAACAATTATACAAAGTTAATAATATTCCAAATAATATGAGACTATAGGTTTAGTAATTATCATAGATAAGAAAAACTCCTCCTTAAGAAAGGAGGGGGTCTTTATCCAGAGGCCTGGAGCTATGGGGTTGTGCTCCTAATTATCGTGGCTAGTAGTACCAAGTACATGGAATTTAGTAATTGGGATGGTAGATGAGATCATCTCTGTATGTGTAAACTGTGAATTCTGAAATGGAAGAAGGGGGGTGGGGAACATCAAGACAGAGGAGAAAAGGATATTTTAAAATGGAATCCAGAAGACAAAATGGCGTTTCAGTGTTTTCTCTGCATCTCCCCCTCCCCCCCCATAGTTGGTTTCCTGAGGAGCTATTCTGGAGTGCTGGCAGGAGCAATGGGCTGTGTGTGGCAGAGTGGAGGCTTAGTACTGTGTGTGTGAAGACGGGTGAACGCTTGTTCAGTTGACAGATGTCCTCTTCTCTGCCCTCCATGGATTCACCAATAACAATAATCATTGTGAATAACCAGTTTACTCTATGGGCAGCCGCTGCACCTCCATGTATAGTGTATGAATAGTGTAAAACATTCCTTCCTCTATACTGATCACATCTTGGCTCAGATCTCAGGGCCACCACCCAGTTATGGCATCTTCAGATTTCTGATCCCCGCTTGTCTTCTTATGGGTGGCCCCCCTCGCTCTGCCCATTACTCCTGTTTGCTCTCCTCCTTCCTCCATTTATACCATGTGGGTGTCTTCCATTAACCACTTGTCATCTGGGCCAATTCTGACACTTCACTCCTACATCTAAAAATCAACTTTTTTTTGCTAGAAAATTACTTAGAACCCCCAAACATTATATATATTTTTAAGAGAACCTATAGAATTAAATGGTGGGTGTTGAAATTTTTTAAGTCACACGGTATTTGCACAGCTTTTTTTCAAACACAATTTTTTTTGGAAAATAAAACAGTTTCATGAATAAAAAAAAAAAAAAACACTAAAGTTAGCCCAATTTTTTTAAACTATGTGAAAGATGATGTTATGCCGAGTAAATAGATACCTAACATGTCACGCTTTAAAATTGTACAATAAAAAGAGGATAAAATACTGCGCTCCTGGTACAACAACATATATAGAAGCTGCTGCCACTCCAACTTGACCAATTGTATACAGATATGCTAAAAATAGTGCAGCGCTTACTAAATAGAATCAGTATTTATCAAGAAATCTGTAACAATTAGATTAATATAAATCATAAAAAAAGAATATACATTTAAAGTGCATAGATTAATTGTAAACAATAAATTATGTGATCTGTTTCCAGACAGTAAGTGCAAAAGAGTAGTAATTATTGCTAATAATGCCCAGTGTCCATAAAAAGTGTCCGTGCTTTATGCAGTAAACATTCAAAAATAAAAGTGCCCATGCTTTATGCAATAAACTTCCCAACTGGTAGTAAATGTCTTCTCCAGAAGAAGTCTTAGCGGACGAAACGTGTTGGGTTACGTCCCCCTGGTCATTGCGAGAACATCCATGTTTATGGGCCCTATTGTATCTTCATTGATGTAAGTGTTTTTAACCTTTTTCATTAAAAAAGTTATACGGTTTTACACTATGGAGATTTTTTTTATTTCATGGCTTGATTTGCATACTTGGAGTTCCTACTACTTGGGGTATCCTGGTCTTTATATCATTTTAATCCATTGTGGAAATCTATATACCGGTATTGGAGAGCTAAGTGTGGTGGTGGAGACATACTAAGGATCCATAGTTCCACCCGGCTGGATGCGGTTATTGAGTACATCCATGCGCATGTTCTAGCGCTTTCTGGTAAGCATTTGGTGTATCTGGTGGCAGATTCTCACGAATTGATTGGTGTTGATCACTGGTCTGCATTTCTATATGATGTTATGAACACTGGAGACTTGCCTATATTTATTCTTCAATCAAAGTTCTCTGTTTAAGCACGGACACTTTACTACCAGGTGGGAAGTTTATTGCATAAAGCACGGCACTTTTATTTTTGAATGCATACTGCATAAAGCACGGACACTTTTTATGGACACTGGGCATTATTAGCAATAATTACTACTCTTTTGCACTGACTGTCTGGAAACAGATCACATAATTTGTTTACAATTAATCTATGCACTTTAAATGTATATTCTTTTTTTTTTATTTATATGAATCTAATTATTACAGGTTTCTTGATAAATACTGATTCTATTTAGGAAGCACTGCACTATTTTTAGCATATCTGTACATGCTTTAAAATTCCGTCTGCCCGTGGAATGGTGGCAAACTATAGCGCTTAAAATTCTCCACAGGCGACGCTTTAAATGCATTTACCAATTTAGAGTTGCACAGGAGGTCTGCTGCTAGAATTATTGCTCTCGCTCTGACGTTCGCAATAATACCTCACATGTGTGGTGCGATCACCATTTACATATGCGTGTGGGAGTAACGTATGCGCTTGCATTAGCGCATAAGCAGGGTGGGACTAGGGATCTTTGATATTTTTTCTTTTATATTATTTATTTTGTACAAAAAAAATTTATATAACTTTTTTTTTTGATTAACTTTATTGTTAACACAAGGGATGAACAACATCCCTTGTAAAAGCATGGGCCTTGACAGGTCCTCATTATGGAGAGATCTGAGGTCTATTAGACCCCCAAATCTCTCCTCTAGGCTCCCATGTAGTAGATCAAACACAGATCGGTCTGATCGGCTGTTTCCCTGGCCAGGTAAACAAAGAGGTAGAACCGTAAGTGATGACATAACTCGTCGCTCCCGGTTTCCGGGGTTACAGGGAAAGGGGAATGACATCAGTTCCTCTCTCTGTACAGGGAAGCCATCACTGCCGGCCGTAATTAGCCACTCAATCACTTCTGCGGGTGGCAGAATAGGGTCCCACCCGCCGCCACCTCTCCCCGGCTCTACCATACGATTGCGGTGCCCCGGAGAAGCGGTGGGGGGTGGGACCCTCTTCCGCCACCCGCAGAAGTGTTTGAGTGTCTAATTAGCCACTCAGGTTACATCTGCATGAAAGGAAATCGCCAGTGAAAATAAACATACTGGAATGATGCCTGTAGGGCATCATTCCGGTATAACCACCAAAAGGGGGACCTCCATGGACGTCCTCCCAACAGGAAGTGGTTAATCTGTACAGATCAGCGCAAGTTCACCACTGGAACACATAGAAAACACCCCACTGCATATCACCCTTAAAAAGTAACTCCACTTTTGTTGAGCAAAAAGCATTCCCCTCTGGGTGATCTATGTACATTACAAGGATTTTAAAAAACTGTTGCCAACTCCTACCTTTTGTTATTCTGAAGAAATCCCTGTTTGTTTCTCTGTGACCCTGTGCTAAGTGAGTCTAATGGGAGTGATATCATAATTATGAACCAGCTGTGCACCTGCAGGGCTCTAATAAGGAAAACTGCATCCCTTTATCTGTGATTTCCTATTGGGAGTATCTTACCAAATATGACATTTTTTGTTGCAGGGGATGCCTCGAAATGTGACTTGTATCTTAGTGTAGACTTCTGGGAAAATCTGTGAGCCAATCACACAAGCAGGAAATGGTGTGTTGGGGGGGGGAGGGGGAGTTCTGTACACATTCTGTACAGAATTCACATTACAGTATGACCTATTACAATTGTATATGCTATATATTTTTTTTATTTGCTATTTTTTCCCCATGAAAGTAGAGTTACCCTTTAAGGTTTTTCCCCTTACTGCTTATGCAGTAAGGTGAAAACCTTATGTGCCCCTCTCTCCTTATTGGGCAGCTTGATAGCAGCGGGAGCCAATGTTGTGACATGGGAATGGCCGAGTCCCACTGTCTGTGTCAAAGGACGCAGCAGCGGGACTCGGGAGCGAGCACGCATGGTTGCCCTCATGGAAAGCAGTCTTCCTTGTTTGAAACCCAAATGCCATGGGGTTGATTTACTAAAGGCAAATAGACGGTGCACTTTGCATGTGCAGTTGCACTCATTTTCCCCAGAGCTTAGTAATTGTGGTAATGCTTCACTTCGTAAATAATATCCAATCAGTAGCAGGGAAAATAAAAAACAGCATTTTCGCTTGCTCATAAATCAGCACAGCTTCACCACATGCACTAAGCTCTGGGGAAAACTAGTGCAACTGGACTTGTAAAGTGCACAGTCTATCTGCCTTTCAACCCCAGCGTTGGATAAAGTATAATTTAGAAATACAATTCATATTGTTTTATTAGTAGTACAGTTATTTTTCAGGTTGCCAGTAAAAAAATGTGCTCCGCCAGTAAATTTTCCATGTTTTGCCAGTAAAAAATGCTGCGGGAGGTTGGCAACACTGCTCACAGTTCCAGGTCAGTGGAACACGGTCAACAGGCCTGATCTGGCAGTCTAAAGCATGTAACCTAGAGCCACCATGCTGACACCCTCTCCGAAGTCAAATCTGCCAATGTGTCCACTGCAAGCTTACCCTACATGGCCAAAGTATCAGACGGAAACCCTAAGAAGCTAACCACTGAGAAAGGACAAAGCGATGAACCATAGCCTTCAGTACCCTATGACTACACAACTATCCCTGAAGTGTGTGACGAAATAATGCCACACACCCCCATTCCAGGAACAAATAAGGAACAAGAAAGGGAACATCCCACGGGCAGGCAGTAATCAATGAGATGAAACCTGTCACGCCTCCCCAGAGATAGAGCCTGTCAGGATGAACCGGTAACAACCCCAACAGCAGAGTCGCTATCCGTTGTTTGCCAACATGACTTCCTGATCAAAAATTCTGGACCCTATGCACCGCCGTATAGCAAAGGTGTATATAACACTCAACCCATACTCCCAAAATGGCCATTCACTGACCCACCGCCGGGGAAGACAGATGGTACTATTTGCCTCAAACAACATTAGGGTGCAAGGTCGCTGACTGCACACCACAGAATTTTCCATAGCTCTACAACGCACAGTACAAAAGAGTGGGAACTGCCAAGTGACACATCGAACCAAACAGAACTAATTCTGAATTAAACAGCCAGCTATACTCCGTGGGATCCCAATGCCCCAGAAGACAGATTGCTTGCGCTGGAAGAATTTTGCATCATCTCCCAACCAATCCAGTCCCCCGCAGATGCAAAGGGCCTATCCAATCCAGGTATTTAAATCAGAGCATACCATGCTCTGGGGCCTCCTCTCCAATAACACTAGCCTGAATAGCAAGCATCTGAAAAGAAGGGCATTCTGCTACATGCATTGCCACACTCAGATATGAGGGTTACTTACAACTTTGCACCGTCAGTCCAACCCATCATCTAGCAGCCACGTAACAAATTGCACCGTCAGTCCAACCCATCATCTAGCAGCCACGTAACAAATTTAACCTGCTTACTGTCCCAAATTTCCCTTATGAACCAATGTCAGATGGGCTTCTAAGGAGCCCTAAAAACAACACACTCGTACACTCCGCACTTTCCAGAAACCTCTAACTTATCAACCGCCTTCTTATAGCCACAACCCCTCTGTCCCCCATCCATGGCCCAGACCCCTGCTGAACCAGAAGTACACAAGATCCGAAAGCAGGGAATGTTGTCACCATGACATCAACACCCACGTGCAGCTACTGTCCCCTTACCTAAGCAGAAGGGAGCCAGAAGTCCCCAAAACAAAGTCACCACGCCAAGGCCTACGACGCGCGACCCTCTGACAACCTCCGTTCCCCAGCCCCCACTGCCACAGAAAGAGTAAAAGAAAATACATAAAAATAATAGAAATAGCTACTTAACCTGGCTGTCCAGGATCCTCAGATACCCCAGCCGCTGCAGAGCTCCATTGCTGCCCACTCCGGTACCATATGTCGGAGCCCAGACCCACTGGGCACATTTGGCCAGACCCACTGCTGAGGGTAACAAGCCAGGCTCTCTCCCCACCAGCCAGGTGGCTGGAAGCCGCTCTCTCCACTCACCACTCAGCTCCAGTCTCCCTCCCGCAGCCTGATGACCTCCCTGTGTGCTTGACAGACCTAGCACCTGCCGGGCAGGGGGCACATTACGTGGCACCAGCCGCACCAGTACCCAGGCCCACTCCTGCACCGAGCCGCCCAGAAGCAGGAGCCCTGCTCATAGGTGCCGATACAGGTCCCGCTGAGCCGAATAAGGGGGAAGGGGAGAAACAGTAAGCCTGCATAGGATTCCTCCCAAGCTGTATCAGAGCCTAAGCAGAGAGGAGTTCCTCGAGGCACTGATGGAGTGCTCTTAAAGTGGCGCTGGCCAGGGATTCATGTCGGGACTTAAATGCTCTGGAGACCTCAACCTCTGAGCATGTGCAGCAATGTTCCTGTTTGAAATTGTCTCCAACGCAGCTTCCTTCCAACTGAAGACCTCCTAAGACTCCTGGCTCGACTATTCCCTGTAACTCCACCCCTTCCTGGCCTGGACACCAATAAAGTAAGTCCCACAGTTTATATTTCCTATTAGACTATGCTGAAACCTCTCCTAGACCCAAACCCCTTTAACCCCTGTCATGCCAGCCCTCCGTCCATGTCTTTTTTTCTCCTTCTACTCTGGGCCTCACTTGAGCATTGCCAGAGTGGACATCAGAGCTCTAGCATGAGCAATAGAAATACATTCCAAAAGGGCACAGACTTTCTGTATTAGTAATTATGCACAGGGCCGGTGCAAGGATTTTCGTCTACACATGCGAAAGTGCATTTTGGTGCCCCCCCCCATCGTCCTACTACCATCCTCTTTCCCCACCACAATACACCCCCCTGCCGAATATGGCAACCCATCTACAACTAACCACATGCTATACAATCTGATTGTACAATTCTCTTTTAGATTTATTAACAATTAAGTAGTATAATGGCCGGCCTGATTTGATACTCATTAAAAAATGTTCAGGTTTGTCTTTATATGACTAATTTTGGTGAAACTAAAATTGTACTGATTGTATAATCAGATTGTATAGTGTACAGACAGATTCCTACATCTACACTAATATCGCAGATGGGCGAGCACCCCCTTCCCCCTGTTGGGCTTTTGTATTCTGACAGATTACACCACTGGCTGTCAGAATACCCGAATAAATGTGACTGCTGCATTCGTCTTCTTTTTTAAGGCTTTTTTCCCTCCTGGTAATCTGGCCAGTAACATACCTCCTGTATTAGATTGCTCACTCTGGATGAAGGAGCACATGGGGGCACATTTGGACAGCAGCATTGAAAGTCTGAGGGGAGGGGAGTGTCAGATGTACTAGCAGGTTTATATACACTAATACATTGAAGACAAACTCCAACTAACACTTTATAATCAGTTACAGCAACAGTTTTTTTTCCTTTAGGGGTAAAGGTTTTACATAAATTAAAGCTGATCATTGTAAGCACCCCTGTCAGTGGTAGATGGTTTGTCTAAGCCCTCTAACTGCTACATCTGCAGGACAGCTTGTTCTGTTGAAACACAGCAGACTAAGACAGTCTACCAGCAGGTTAAACAAAAAGAACAATACAAAAAAAAAACTGACTTGCATTCCCCATTCATATCCTCAAGGTGGATGGGGGAATCCTGCCCACTGAGCTATTGTATTCTGACAGCAGGGAGATTTTCCAGAATTGCTGGCTATAGCTTGTGGTGCTAAATGAGGAGGGAAAGTCCGACAGGCTTCCATCAATCATGAAATTACACAAAATAAAGTATGATGAGTGCCAGAATGAAGTGTGACCATCTCATATACTGTATGTGCCGCGCACCAAAAGACAACGCACAGGGGGCTCAACAAAGTCTGCAGCGTACAGGCCTGTAGAATAGGGTGACCAGATGTCCCCGGTTTCAGGGGACCATCCCCAGATTGAGGACACTGTCCCCGTACCAAGTCTGTCCCCGGATTGGATTTGATTGGGAGCCCGGACAATTTTAAAGACAGTCAGTTCTGAATTATACACCGGCTACACTGCTCCTGCTAGCTTAGGGGGGTGTATTTTTTCCACTATCTGTGCCCCTTTCTGATGATCATGTGCTGGTCTATTTCTTCAGTATTGGGCGCATGCCCATTCTGCTCCCGCTCGCATGTTCTTCTGCCTTGGCTCAAGTCCTGGCCAGCCTCCTGCCTGCCTATATCCTTGCCTTCCCAGGCGGAGTGATTTTCCTCCGCTCAGCTCCACTCCCCACGCAGTAGTAGCTGGGGCCTGGAGAGTGAGACTTGAGAGGCTGTGAGGCAACAGGCAGAGAGAGGCAGCTGAGCCCAGCTGACAGTGTCCAGCAACAGGAACAGAGGGGAAGCAGATCCGATCGTGGGGCTGCCAGTGCTTTCAAGCCTTCAACACAGGTGTGCTTTCGGGGTGTCTGTGGATACATTGAACTGTGCCTGTCTCTCTGGCATTGTGGATGGTATCATAACTCACAGGCAGCAGGCACTCTATCATGGCTCTGGCTGGCAGTGCACTGTCACAGTGTGTCCCTTAGTAAAATCACCTCCCCCACAGTGAGAAAACACTGGTTAGGAACACATTTAACCCTTTGATCGTCCCTGATGATAACCCCTTCCCATCCAGTGTCATTAGTACAGTGAGAGTGCATATTTTTCAAACTGATCACTGTATTAGTGTCACTGGTTCCCACAAAGTGTCAAAAGTGTCCGATTTGTCCTCCACAATATCGCAGTCCCACTATAAGTTGGTGATTGCCACAATTACTAGTAAAAAAAAAAAATGTCCCCGGATTTCATTATAAAAATCTGGTCAGCTTAGTAAAAAGATGTCCACTGCCGCCTTCTCACTGTATCCTTACTGCGGACGAGTGCGGGGTGTAGCAAGATGGCGGCGACAGAACTTCACTTCGGTTACAAGATATGACAGGTCGCCTAATCTGATGAAACACAGGCATTCGCAGGACTCTTTTACTTAATGCAACACAGACATACAGGAACAATAGATGCTAAAAATATATAGCTCTACCAGAACTATAAAGAAGTATTTACATATTTACAATGCTTCCCCTACTGGATAGAGAGCAGTATAACACACGAATACATAACATTCCTTCCCCCTAGACCTCAAAGTCTTTGAGATAACTGGGAGGGTGAATATTTATCCTTGGACACCTAAGGACCATTGTTTGAGACAGTTCCCTGGGACCCTCAGTTGGGTGCAATTCTTTTTCTTGTGCTGTGTCAGAGGGACTGAGAGAAACTGGCTCTGCAACAACATTTCCTGGAGGAATAGCACCTGTATCCACCAAAGGTCCTGTAGTCACAAGCACCTTTGCTGGTATCCTACGAGGATCAGCAGCATAGTTTCTGACATAGACAGCACTGTCAGGCTCAAACACTCTCACAGAAATATTAGCATCCTTTTTAAAATGCAATTCTTGCTTTTCTTGTAACTCTGATGTCAGATCAGGGTGTAAACAATTCAAACATACTGTATGTTTAGACAACGGTTTATTAGGAGCTCTGCTGGGCTACAACCAGTGCTTGAACATGGTGTCACATGTTGTTGCAGAAGGAAATTTGCAAGTCTCTGATTCCAATCTCCTTGAACAATTCTCTTCAATGAGTCTTTGGTGGTCTGAACCATACGTTCAGCTTGACCATTTGATGATGGGTGAAATGGTGCAATCGTAACTTGATGAATAAGATTGCTTGCCATAAAGGTTTTGAATTCTGAGGAGGTAAATTGCATTCCATTATCAGACACAATTGTATTTGGCAACCCATGTGCAGCAAACAGCCTCCCTAAAACTCTTATGGCAGTGGCTGAGGTGGGGGATATAAGTGATACAACTTCCAGCCATTTTGAAAAGGAATCGACAACTAAAAGAAAATCAATATGCAACCGTGACCAAGGTGACCTAATTACTTCCCAGGGATGTACTGATGCTTTAGGTGGAGCATGACGGGTGGATTAACATGGTACACAGTTCTGTACCCACTTCTCAATAACTTCATCCATTTTAGGCCACCAAACATAACTTTTGGCTAACGCTTTCATGTAGACTATTCCAGGATGTCCTTTGTCGAGAGCATGCAGTACTTGAGCTTGTCCTGCCTTTGGAATTACCACTCTGTTTTCCCATAATAGCATCCTTTATAGGCAGACAGTTCATGTTAGCGCACTAAAAATGGTTTGAACTTCTCTTCAACTTTTGATTTGGGCCATCCCCTCCACACCCAGTTGAGAACATGGGCCAGCATGGGATCTTTAGCAGTCATACCAGCAAAGTCTCTAGCATGTAACGGAGGGTTTGGAATGGATTCCAACATGAGAACCTCAGGCACAGGAGGGACAAAGAAATCAGGAGAAAACAAAGGCAACCGGCTCGACCCATCAGCATAAGTGATATTCTTGCCAGGACGATATTCAAAATTGCAGTCATAGGCATTCAGCATGAGTGACCATCTGAGCATTCGTGGGGAAAGAATTTTAGTGGGAGTACTTCTGGTGAACAGACCCAGCAAAGGCTTATGGTCTGTTACAATGGTAAACCTCCCCCCATACAAATAGTCATGAAACTTTTTTTACCCCGGACACAATAGCTAAAGCCTCCTTGTCAATTTGAGCATAATTCCTCTCTGTCGTAGACAAGGAGCTTGAATAGAATGCAATATGAGCCTCAACACCAGTTTCCAAAACATGACTCAATACAGCTCCAATGCCATATGGAGAAGCATCACAGGTAAGAGTGAGTGGTTCTTTAAAATCATAGTGTACAAGTACACTGTCAGAAGATAACAGCTTTTTTGCAGCATTGAAAGCTGTAGGATGAACGTCAGTCCACTTCCAGGGAACATCTTTATCTAGTAAATGATGCAGGGGCTCAGCAACAGTCGCTTTGTCAGGCAGAAAAGAATGGTAAGAAATTAAGTAATCCTAGGAACATTTGCAGCTCTTGTTTGTTTGTTGGGACTGGATGTTAGGAAAAAGGACATTGACCAGAGGTTTCTGGCCATTTACGCGGTGGTGCGCGCGTTTGTGCGAGTTCACGGGCGTCCGTGCGCGCGCTGGAAACAGCTCCAAACTGCGCCATTTAAGCCCTGTGCTCCCAGCAGCAAGTGCTGTCCGTCCTACAGCGTCTGTGACCTGTGAGCCCTAGCTCAATCTATCTGTTCCTGTATTCCTCCGCTTCCTGTTGACCCCGCTTGACCTGACCTGTTGTTTTGCTGCCTGCACCGACCCCGGCTATCCACGACCATCCAATTGTCTGCTCCCTTTGTACTTCTGCTGCCCGCCTGTTAACGAACCTTGCTTGGACTTGACCATCCTTTTGCCTGACCCATCTGTACCGCTCTACCTGCCTGTTGCCGACGCAGCCTGCACAACCATCCCTCTGATCAGCATGACCATCTGGATCCTCACATCATCATCAGTGACCATCCAGCCCTCATGCCATCCTGTACTCGTGGACTTCTGTCTACCCTACCAGGGGTCCTTGAATCGGGTGCGCAAGAGCGGTTGTTCCCTGCACAAGACAGACTCCACCACCAGGACCGTGACACTGGAGCTTTATGGATAGCTTCAACCTTAGAATCAGTTGGATGAATTCCGTGTTCATCAATTCTGTATCCAAGGAAATCCACACTGTTTACCCCAAAAACACACTTTTCTTTTTTAAGTTTGAGACCAGCATCAAGAAAACGTTTAACCACTTCAGCCCCGGAAGGATTTCCCACTGTAGGACCGTCGCTTTAACTGACAATTGCGCGGTCGTACGATGATGTACCCAAACGTAATTGACGTCTTTTTTTCCCCAGAAATAGAGTTTTCTTTTGGTGGCATTTGATCGCCTCTGCGTCACTTCTGATCACTGCTATTAACAAAAAAAGAGCGACAATTTAAAAAAAAAAACATTATTTTTTACTTTTTGCTATAATACATATCCCCCTCCCCCAAAAAAAATATATAAAAAAACGAATTTATTTATCAGTTTTGGCCAATATATATTCTTCCTCATATTTGTGTTTAAAAAAATCGTGATCTGCATTTATTAATTGGTTTGCGCAAAAGTTGCCACGTTTACAAACCATGAGAATTCATTTATGGCGTTTTTATTTATTTATTTATTTATTTATTTTTTTACTGGTAATGACGGTGAGCTGCGATTTTTTTACATTTTTGACACTTTTTTGGGACCAATGACATTTATACAGTGATCAGAAATTTAAATAGCCACTGATTACTGTATAAATGTCATTGGCAGTGAAGGGGTTAACCTGTAGGGGGAGATCTAGGGGTTAACTGTGTTCCCTAGGCGTGTTTTAACTGTGAGGGGGCTGGGCTGTCAGGGGCATAAGAGATTTAACTGATCCCAGTGACAGGGATCAGAAGATCTCTTACTTGCCGCCTGACACAGCGCGGAACCGCCGTGTTTACATTGGCGGTTCCCCATTTTTCTTCCGCGCCCATACTGCTGGAGAGTGCGGCAGGCACGCGCGAGCCGCCATTTATAGATGCCGATTTGCGCTATACAGCCGCTCTGCAGCAGTAAATGTACGTGAGCCGGTCCGGAACCGGTTAAAAACAAGTTGTAGTTGTGAAGCCAAAGACTGAATGCAATCCGCTCCAATAAGAACATCATCAAAATAAGGTACTACACCTGGAAGTCCAGATAAGAGGTCCTCTATTAATTTCTGAAATATGCTGGGAGCAGTGGAAACTAGAAAATGCAAATGTTTTGCTCGGAAAGCTCCTTTGTGTCTTATTATTGTTTGTGCATCCGCAACGTCGTCATCCACAGGTAATTGTTGGTAAGCTTGCGCCATATCCAGTTTGGAAAATACATTCCCTTTTGCTAACGTAGTCAGAATTTCATGTACAGCTGGAATTTGATAGGGATGTTCCTGCAGTGCTTTGTTGATTTTACATTTATTGTCAGCACAAATTCTAATGTCACCATTTGTCTTCAGTACTGGAACTATTGGGGTCCACCACTTAGGGTGTGCTACAGGTTCAAGTATACCTTGCTCCACAAAACGTGTAATCTCAGTACCAATTTTTGGCTTGAGAGCGCAGTTCCACACAAATTGGGGTTGCTGTAGGGTCTAATTTGAAAGAAACAGGCGGGCCTTTATACATGCCAAGGCCTTCTTCATTTTTTCTTCCGTTTATAAACGGCGATTTGCAGGAACGTGCCACTTTGCGGCCGTATATATACTATATGCGGTCGGCAAGTGGTTAAGACATATGGGCGGAAGTGACGTTTGACATCGCTTCCGCTCTTCAATGCTATGGAGCCGAGTGGGCAGCATCTTCTGCTTACTTGGCATCCAGGCATTGATAGAAGAGGACCCGATCATCTCCGCTGCTACCAGCGGGTCCGGTAAGTGGCGAAGACGATGGGAAAGTGGCAGGAGGGGGGTGGGCACCTCTCCCACCCCCGATAAAAGTGATCTCCGCCGCAGAGACCACTTTTATCTGAAAGCCGGTCGCCTGCTGTTTAAAAAAATACTGGGGTTATGGTAGCTATCTGCTACCATAACGATATTCAATGGAAAAGTATAATGACGGTGGGCGGTCCTGAAGTGGTTAAAAACATCAGTGCTACAGGTGCACTAAAAAGGCACATTTGTGCGTTTTCCCGCGTTTTCCACGTTTGCGTTTTTTGCCGTTTTTCCATTGAAAACACTACCTATAATGTAAAAATGCCTAAAAACATCAAACGCAGTTGACGCGTTTAGCCGCATTTTTGACAGTTTTCATTTTTCCAGCTCATTTTTACTGCTCCTGGAAGCACAGGCTGTCATTTTTTCTACTGCCCCTAAACGCTTATGCCTTCAAACACCTCTGTCAGTTTATGTGTGCATGGACACATAGGATAACATAGAGGGACTTTTAGGCAGTTAAAAAAAAAACTTCAAAACCCCCTAACAGCAGCTGTAAAAACATCCTGTGTGCATGAGGCCTAAAAGAACCTGGAGCAGATGTGCATGGCAGCCAATCAGCTTCTATGTTGCATTTACAAAGCTTGCCTGAACAAGCCGAAGATAGAATGTGATTGGTTCCACCAGAGTCTGTCTGCTCCAGGTTTAATCATTTTCCTCATTATGTAGTAAAAGGTTGAAATATTTTCGTTTTATATATTTGATAAGTGAGCGGGGCCGCGGGTCGACCGGACTCGATGTCCACCGGAGACCCACAATCGCCAGTGAAAGACCCAAAACGGGGGACCGCCATGTTTACATCGCCGGTTCCCTGTTTTGTGAGAGGGGACATGACAGATCTACTGATCCTTGTACTCGGGATCAGTTAGATCTGTCATGCCCCTAGCAGCCCAACCCCCATACAGTTAGAACACACACAGGAAACACAGTTAACCCCTAGATTGCCCCCGGCAGGTTAACCGCTTCCCTGCCAGTGACATTTATGCAGTAATCAGTGTTTTTTTTTTTTTTTAGATCTGATCACTGCATAAATGTCATTGGTCCCAAAAAAGTGTCAAAAATGTCTGACATGTCCACTGAAATATCACAGTCACGATAAAAACAGCAGATCGCCCCCATTACTAGTAAAAAAAAAAAAAAAAATTGTGAAAACGCCAAAAATGAATTCTCATTGTTTGTAAAAGTGTCAACTTTTGCACAAACCAATTAATATACGCTGATTGCGATTTTTTTTTACCACAAATATGAGGAAGAATATATATCGGCCAAAACTGATGAATAAATTTGTTTTTTTTTTATATTTTGTTTTGAACATTTATTATAGCAAAAAGTAAAATTTTTTTTTTTTTTAAATTGTCGCTATTTTTTTGTTTATAGCGATGATCAGAAGTGACACAGAGGTGAACAAATACCACCAAAAGATAGCTCTATTTGTGGGAAAAAAGGACATCGATTTTGTTTGGGTACAAAGTTGCACGACTGTGCAATTTTCAGTTAAAGCGACGCAGTGCCGAATCGCAAAAATGCTCTGGTCCTAAAGTGGGAAATCCTTCAGCCCCGGAAGGATTTCCCATGTTAACCAGAGCACTTTTTGCGATTCGGCACTGCGTCGCTTTAAATGAAAATTGTGTGGTCATGCCAAACGAAATTTGTGTTCTTTTGTTCCCACAAATAGAGCTTTCTTTTGGTGGTATTTGATCACCTCTACGTCATTTCTGATCACCGCTAAAAACAAAAAAGAGCGACAATTTTGCAGCGTCCATCTTCTGCCCCTCTCCCTTCCGGGGCCGCGACTCTGGCTCTGTGACTGGCCGGAGTTGCGTGACGTCACTCCCACGCATGCGCAGGGGAGCTGCCAGTCACGGCACAGGGTCAGTGGAGGAATGGCACGGAGGCCGTTTCTTCACTGCGCATGTGCCGACATGACGTCGTCACATGCCAAACACTGCATATCTTCTGAACCGTGCAGGTTTAGGAGATATACAGGGCACCTACAGGTAAGCCTTATTCTAGGCTTACCTGTAGGTTAAAGTGGTTGTCACAGGTTGACAACCACTTTAAGTGGTCCTGGCATGCTTTTATCTTTTACAAGGAATGTTTACGGAAGTCATGCCCGCATATGAAAACAGTGTTCAAACCACACATGTGAGGTATTGCCATGATCATTAGAGCCAGAGTAATAATTCTAGCACTAGGCTGTCTCTGATGATGTCTCTATGACGAAATGCGTAAGGCGGAGCCAGACTTCTCAAACAGTAAATGTAAGTGACAAATTGCTTTTATAATCTGTCTTAAATATTACTATACTATGGAAGATTTCTGCTATTATTCCATGTGGATCCATCGACTCGTGTCCTTTGTTCTACTGTGGGCATACTGATTCTCTGCTCCGGTGGACATTGGAGCGGGGAGATACACCTTCGTTCCACTGCCGACATACCGTTTTCTTTGCTTTGGATGGTAGAATGGGTGAGTGTGACCTTAGAAGAGGAGCATGAGTGATACACTCAATGCTGTATCTTGGCCTAGGCCGACAAGGCTCAGGCCTAGGGCGGCACTTTGCAGGGGGGCAGCACGAAAAGAGTCCCTGCCAGCTTGCGCTACACTTAGTGGCCTGGCCCGGGAAGGAAATCGATCTAGCACCCCATAAAGTGGCTGGGCAGGGCTGCTATCAGGGGGGGGAAAGCCCATACATATGTAGGGGATGAGGGCATCCTGAGGGGCCCAGGAGGCAGACCCCAACCAATGAGTTGTTGTGCTGCCCCATAGCCAAACAGGAAGTGTGTGGAAATCTCTGCAAATTAAGGGAATCCATTACCCCCCCCCTCCAAAAGCCCTCAAAACTAGTGTCCCCACTGGAAAATCTAAAGGCGGATCAGGAAACAGGAAGGGGTGACTCGTATTTAAATTAGGGGGGTGCACAAGTTTAGTCAGGCCTAGGTCAGCACAATACCTAAATACACTGCTGGATACACTGTCACCTCTCTTGCTCCATAAAGACACCATTACCACCCTTCGGATTGTGTGATCTTTGATGAACTATTTGTGTGTCACGACACTTACCACTGGACTCTCTACTAATCGAATGGTTTATGTATTTATTTGTTTGTTATATTGTTTGTTGATTGTCGCTACATACATCGTTGATGACCCATGCATGGATTGAGGTACACATATTATTTTAAGAAGGAATATTTATTTATTGATGTATCTATGCATTATTTAAGTTATAACACCACCAAATGGGAAAAAAAAAGTTATAACACCTAATTATCTATTGTGAATTCCTTTTTTATTAGTTACTTACTAGGCCTCATACACACGGACGTTTCTTAAAATATAAACAAAACGTCGGGCCCGACGTCAAGGAAAAAAAAATCTGCATTTTTCGGCGTTATGCATCGGCGTTAGTGAGCGCTAAAATGTTGGCATCAAAAAACGCCGGTTAATGCCGGTACAGCGTTAGTTGGCGTTAGTGAGCGTTTTGCGGCGTCGGCGTCAAAAAAGCCAAAATGTTACAGCCTCAGAACGTGCTGGTCGTGGGTTCTGGTTTCAGCTCACTAACGCAGACGCCATCTACAGCTCAAAAACGTCTGCATTTTTATGGGGCCATTGACTAACATGGAGAGCTGCAAAAAATGCCAGAAAACGCCGGCGTCAAAAAACGTCCGTGTGTATGAGGCCTTAGCACTGAGCACTTTCTGTGGTAATTTGCACACAGTTGCGTATTTGAATTTTTTTATTGCATATTTGCACATTTTTCTGATACCCATTAACACTTTGTTATCCATTGTGAATTCCTCTTTTATTAGTCATGAGCATTTTATATGTTTATTTGCACACAGTTGCATATTTGAATTTCTTATTGAATATTTTTTTGATACTCAATAACACTTGTTTCATATTACCGCATACTAGCAGCACCACGTCCACTCTTTCTATTTTTCCTTTTTCATCCCAGACATCGAATTACAAGTTGTCAGTGTGGGGGCAGCAGCTATTGAATTTTTGCACATAGTTATATATTTGGAATTTGTATTGCATACTTGCACGTTTTCTTTTGATACACATTAAAGAAGACTTTGGGAGGGAGGGGGAAGGAGACCTTCCACTTCCGATCGCCTAAAGCGACCGGAACGGAAGTACCCATCAAAATCAGGTATCTGCACCCCCCACCCTCCTCCCCAAAAGCTCTGTTCAGGATCAGGAGCTGGGGAGGAGGTCTAAGGCTCGATTCACATTTTTACATTTTTTATATAATATTATATATTTTTTTTTTTTGGAAAATCTTGTTGCTAGGCAGATTTAAACCGCAAAATGCGGCAAAAAGGTGGTAAAAAAGCAGCACTTGCGTTTTTCATGCTTGCCCATTGAAGTCTATTACATGCAAAACGCTGCTTTTTGCATGAAAAAAAGTCCCCGACCCTTTCCAAAAACACAGAGGCACAAAAAAGCATTGATGTGAACATTTTCCATAGGAACCCATGTTAAAAAAATTCCCTGCATTTCTGCAAACTTCAAAATGTATCAAAAAACGCACTAGTGTGAATGGAGCCTTAGGCTAGGTTCACACTGCTGCGAACTGTACTGCGAATAGATTGCGTTGCGATAGATTAAATTCGCAAGTCATCTCCAATAACATAGTGTTCTACCAGTGCAGTTCACACTGATGCGTTGCGAATCTAATCCGTGAAGAAAAAGGGTCCTGTGCGAGTTTGATCCGTGTGCGATGCAGTGCGTTGCGAATTCAGCTCCATAGACTACAATAGAACACGGATTGAAAACGCAATCTCCGATTCACATCACTGCGATAGCTTCTCCCTTCAACTCCAGCTACAGCTTTGCAGTAGATTCGCACCAACACATGTAGAAATCGCACTTGTGTCTGTACTGAAAAAACTTGCATGACATCGACCTCAACTTCCCTCTTCGATAGCGTCACTACACTTAGCCTCTAACGCAAAAGTTAGGCACAAGATAACATCAGATACCTCGACTTAAGCGTTGCGTGACGTAGCGTGTGCCTAGTTTGAGCGTGTCCTGGGAAAAAGAAGTGCCTAATCTAAGCGTTGCGTAGTCACACTTGACGTGACCATCTTGTGATACAATAACCTCTACTGAACGCTTAAATTAGATAGCGTTGCGTTAGATAAGCGTCATGTCAAGCGTCGTCACACTTGGATCGGATTCCGAGGTAAGT
>BLSH010085618.1:546571-557704 GCA_018402905.1 Glandirana rugosa | reverse complement strand
TATATATATATATATATATATATATATATATATAGTCTCCCACAGTACACAGAACATGGAAATGTAATCATTTTAGTAAATATAAACTGCTAAATACTTTTTCTAGAGTTGCCACCACATCCCTTTAAACCCGAACACATATGAATTACACAGGTTCTGAGGCTGATTTAATGCAGATGAGGCACCAAGTGAATTTAATTACCACCTTAGTCACAGAGCCTGTGTACTTAATATGTGTTCGGGTTTAAAGGGATGAGGTGGCAACCCTAACCTTTTCTCATCAGCAGTATATAGCAGTCTTATGACTTCTATCAATGTCTGATTAAAGTTTGTAGGAGTAGTTTTCAAACTGCACTGAGCTGTCCTATCAGGATGCAGGACCCCTGACCCTCTGTCTAGACAATGCTTATTGGCCCTGTGCTGATCACATGTACTCTACCAAGAAAAAACCCCCAAAACTCTAGCAATACACACCAAACTAAGTATGTGCAGCCTGACTCCAGTAACTCTGTCTTATCCAGACATGTTTTGGAGACAATGCAAAAAGGGGGGATCAGAGAAGACAGGATCAAACAGCCTTTTTACTCATTGCAGAGGATTAACCCATTAGGTTCCACAGTGAGTATAACAAACATACTTTACTGCATATACAGACTGATTTCACTTTTCTGGGCTTAGTAACACTTTAACCACTTAACGACCGCCCAATGTCATTATACGGCGGTACTTTGCCGTTGAATACCGTTGTTATGGCAGCAGATAACTGCCATAACCCTGGTATTTTTTCTTAACAGCAGGTGGTCCGCTTTCAGATAAAAGTGGTCTCTGCTGCGGATTCGCTGCAAGATCACTTTTATGGGCGGCGGGAGAGGTACCCCCCCGTCCCTTATTCTAGCACTAGACCTCCTCTGTAACTCAAAACTGGTAACCTTTTGAAATTTTTAAATGTCGCTGATGGAGATTTTTAAGTGCCAAAGTTTGTCTCCATTCCACGAGCGGGCGCAATTTTGAAGCGTGACATGTTGGGTATCAATTTACTCGGCGTAACATTATCTTTCACAATATAGAAAAAAAATGGGCTGACTTTACTGTTGTCTTATTTTTTAATTAAAAAAAGTGATTATTTTTCCAGGAAAAAAAAATTGCGCTTGCAAGACTGCTGCACAAATACGGTGTGACAAAATGTATTGCAACAACCTCCATTTTATTCTCCTGGGTGTTTGAAAAAAAAATGTTTGGGGGGTTCTAAGTAATTGATTTTAACTTTGTAAACCCCAAATCTCAAAAAGAGGCCCTGTCCTTAAATGGTTAAAACATGGAACATAGGATGCAAAGAGACGTACACACAGTCCACGGACAGCCAGTAAATGCGTTTTCACACGCAGTGCTTATTCATTAAGCACTACATGTGAAACATGTTTACTGGCTGTCTGTGGACTGTGTGTATGTCTCTTTGCATCCTATGTTCCATGTTTTATTGATGTGCGTCAATAAAGAAGCTGTTTTTATCCCTGGAGTGCAAACATCCTCACTTTTTCATTTTGATTGCTTACAGTTGCAGACCAGGCGGGCACTCAAGCATTTCCGTCAGCTGTGGATCTCCCTGCGGGCTGCTTTGGAGCAGTGTGTACTAGGGTTGCACTGATACTAGTATCAGTACCGATACTGGGCATTTTCAGAGTATGGGTACTCATGAAAAATGCTGATACCTTTGATCTCGGTCCTTAACAACGAATCACGTGTCCTCGGATTCCCCCTCTGCCTCCTCCTCCCCTCCTGCCAGCTGTCGCTAGGCTCAAGCAACCCCCCCCCCCCATGGCAGCCCCTGCAGCTACCATCATTAGCCGGCTTCAGATGCTGCTTGGGGGGGGGGATCCAGATGTGTCCCCACACCCCCCATCCATTGCTGCTCCAGAGGTGCAGGGGGTTGAGTAATGTAAAGGGGATGCAGGGGGCTGTGTAATGTAAAGGGGCCCAGAGGTGCAGGGGGTGTGTAATGTAAAGGGGCCCAGAGGTGCAGGGGGTGTGTAATGTAAAGGGGTCCAGAGGTGCAGGGGGTTGTGTAATGTAAAGGGGATGTTGAGGTGCATGGGGTTGTGTAATGTAAAGGGGATGTTGAGGAGCACCTCCCAAACCACCCCTTTACCTACTCTTTCTACGTGGTAGGTATCGGTAATCGGTATCGGCGATTACCAAAGGTAAAGTAGTATCGGTACTCAGTGGTATTGGTGCAACCCTAGTGTGTACCCTACATGTTCTTCAGAGGGTCAGGGATCCTGCAGCCTCATAGTACAATCAGGGAAGCATGAAAACTCCTACAAGCTTTAACCAGACACTGATAGATGTCATAAGACTACTGATGAGAAAAGGTATTCAGCAGTATATATTTACTGAAATAATTGCATTTCCGTGTTCTGTGGGAGACCAGATATAGTGAATACAGTGTCCTGGGTTTAGTAAGACTCTAAGTCTAAGGGCTCGTTTACACTTGTTTCAAAGTGTGGCATTGGACACACTTTTTTTTAAAGCACTCTGAACACCAATCAGAGCCCCTGTCACTAAATAAAATGTTTAGCTTACAGTCCTGTTCATGCTTTGTGTTTACTGTGCTTCCAAAATTATACCCCATGTCGCTTTCTTACTGCTTCAGAGCATCTGCAAAGCCTCCATAGAAATCTATGACAACGTTTGCCTACAGCACCTGAAGCCTTTAAGAGGCTTTTATTCAGCTTTAGCTTTGCTTTGTTTTGGAGGTATTGCAGGTATGATATATCCCAGGATGCACTGGAAAACCAACAAGCGTATCAGAAAGATGTCAGCAGTCACTTCCGGTTCATGCGTATATATTCTGGCAGTGTCTGGTGCACATGGTGCTATGCAGTGTGGAGCAGCAGGAAGGTGAGCGAGGTCTGGACTGAAATGGAGCAACTAGGAGCCGGCCCGCGTGGTGTGGAACATGGGAACTCTATAGTAGAAGGTGAATGTGGACCAGAGAGAGAGGACTTTTTTTTTTTTTTTATCTTCAAAATCATACTTCCCTAGGTGGATGCAGCATTGGTGCAGTGCTGCATTTGTCCCCCGTCTAAGACTGAGAAGCAAGTGATAAAATACCACTGATTGCTCGGTTCCCAGAGTTCTGTGAGGAGGGAGCTGGTGACTGTCAGTCTCCCTCTTCTCTCTCCGGTTCTCGCTATATTGCTCCCACACTGCCGCTCACCTTACTGCTGCTCCACGCTGTACACCAGGTGTGACATCTGCACCAGTCACTTCCACACATGAACTGGAAGTGACTGTTGATGACGTCTTTCTGGTTCACTTGTTGGTTTTCTAGTGCATCCTGAGGCGCTGGGCTGTGGAGGGGGCAGGAGCAACTGGCTCAGGCTCGCTGAGAGGCTGAGCCAGGTGCCAGTGCAGGGTTGTTGGTGGATCCTGACTTTTTTTGTTGCGATCTTGCCCCAGGGCTTTGGCTTGCTGTCTGCTGAAAACGGGTCACAAGAGTGCAGAAGGAACTGCACTACTGTGATCCATAGGAGAAGTACAGCCAAACAAGCTTTGGCTGTACTTCTACTTTAATGCACCAAGAAAGAAAGATTGGGTATAATTTTTAAAGCTAAGCAAATGCAACAGTGCATTCACTGCATAGGAACGCACTGCCCTTGCCAGAGCCTTACTGGGTCCATTAATGGTTAATGGCACCCCTAATGCATCTACCATATGCATGTGTCCGCAGCCACCAAACCGCATGGAACCACATGCAGTTTATGATGTCTGCTGTACCGTTTGCATGTTCCCGCACGTTTGAAATGTATGCATCAAATAAAGGTGTTGCATTATCTTTTTAACCACTTACTGCCCACCCAAATGACGGTGGGGCGGTGCAACTCTTGTTCTGGGACGATGTCATATGATGTCGCCCAGAAAGCTCGCTCCCGCGCGCCCTAGGGCCGTGCCGGTCGCTCCGTGTTGCCAGGACACGGGGCGACCCTGATCTGTGTAAAGAGCCGCGGCTTTTTAGCCATGTGATTGGGAGTGACCAATCACAGGTGGTCACATGTAAACAAGTAAGTGCCGGTAAACGGCACTCCTTGCCTCACACTGACAGAGTGTGTGGCGAGGAGAGCCGATCAGCGGCATCTCTTCACACAGAGGACGTATAGTGGAAGCCAGTGCTAGCGGTCAATGACCCCCAGTGCCCACAAGTGGCACCAATCAGTGCCCATTAGTGATGCCAGTCAGTGCTGGCTATTAGTGCCGCCCATCACTGCTGCCTATCAGTGCCCACCAGTGCCGCCTATCAGTGCCACCTATAAGTGAGGCATATTCGTGCCCCACAAGTGCCACCTCATCAGTGCCACCTCATCAGTGCCCATCAGTGAAGGAGAAAAATTACTTGTTTACAAAATTTACTGACAAAAACTAAGAAAAACGTTTTTTTTCCGAAATTTGCAGTCTTTTTTTTTTTTTTTTTTTTTTTTTTTTTAAACCCAGCAGTAATTAAATACCACCAAAAGAAAGCTCTATTTATGTGAAGAAAATGATACAAATTTCACATGGTTACAGTAGAGCTGCACAATCATATTAAAATCGCGATCTCGATTTAACCCCCCCCCCCCCTTGCGATCTCCCTCAGGCATGCCGTGATTTTCAGTGCAGTTAATGGAGTTCGACTTGCAGGGCGACTCTGCGCAACTTGACTATAATAGAAGTCAATGCAAGTCGCCTGAAGTCTCCCCAGGAATCTTTCTCTAAAGTCGGAGTGACTTGAGTCTCTCCTATCTGGGCAGAGAGCCAAGTCAAGTTGATAAAAGAAGTGAAAAGATACTATGTTTAAAATTATCAAAGGGTTGAACTCCCATTTATGGGAGAGTTTAGTTTAACCATTTAAAGACTAAATCTCTTCTGACATTTTGCTCATTTGCTGCTTACAAATAAAAATCCAGTATTTTCTGCTAGAAAATGACTTAGAACCCCCAAACATTATATATATATATATATATATATATATATATATATATATATATAATTTTAGCAGAGACCCTAGAGAATAAGATGGCTGTTGTTGCAATATTTTACGTTACAGTATTTGCGCAGCGGCCTTTCAAACGCAATTTTTTTTTTTAAAAATGACACTAAACAGTGCTGTTAGCCCAATTTTTTTGTTTTTTATCTTTATTCTAAGCCAAAAAATCGTGATTCTCATTTTGGCCAGAATTGTGCAGCTCTAGGTTACAGTGTTGCATGACCATGCAATTGTCATTCAAAGTGTGACAGTGCTGAAAGCTGAAACATGGCCTGGGCAGGAAGGGGGTGAAAGTTCCCAGTATTGAGGTGGTTAAACACCTAATTATGAAAAATCATGTGTGAATAACAATCAGAAATTGACAAAGAAATAAAAAAAAATCACACCTACAGCACAGTGTCATAAAAAAAGACCATAAATGGCACAGGCCGATCAGCTGGTCTTGGCCAATGATTTATGGCTGGAACCCGCCGATTGGCTGAGCGAATGACAAAAAGAGCTCTGGGTTGCTAAACAACCCAGGGCTCTCTACAGACAGCAGCAATGCCGTTTTTATTTCTTTCTCCCTGCAAAGCAGGATTGTGACCCAGAAAGTGGCGGGACCATTGGATTGCTATGACAGCTGCGGATCCAGCTTTTTCAATGAGAGTTTTTAATGGGAGCCTACGTATTTGTTTAGTACCAAGCAAAAGTACAGCACTGCAACCTGATTCATATTATTTGTACCACTTCCATGTTGCTGTTAATTCATGGGAACTGCACCTTTTGCAGGGCTCTACACCACAGCGCTAATTGGGCTATAACCGTTGGTGAGGTTATGTTACCTCTGTTATTTGCTTTGTTTGTAAAGAACTATTTGCATAGCTACTGGAATTCTAAGGAGGTTTTCCATTGAAAAGTTCGCTCCAAACAGAAAAGACATACAGGTAGATCCTGTAGGCAGAGTCTCCTACTAGTTTGTGGACTCCTGTGCCAAAATCTTCCTGCAATAGTTATTGCTTCTATTCCTGTTGACCTTCATCCTAGGTGTTTCTGCACACATTGTGAAGTCGCATAATTTAAACTAAATAAAAAATACAACAAAAAAAGTGGGCCGGAAAGACTCCAGATACTGCTAGGTTGTTAAATGCGCCATTATCTACTAAACACTGAAATATCTGTTTTAGGCGAACTTGCCATTTAAAAAACACCATGTATATTGATCATTTAAAGGTCATCTCCTGTCAAACATGAAACCACAGAATCTATAGGTATGCAAAGATACTGAGGGAGGCCGCAGCCCGGAAACAGAGGAAACTTTGAGGGTAGGAGACTAAGGTGTCCTTTTATAAAACTGTGATCAGCGGTGATCCCAAGGATCACCGCTGATCACAGCTCATTTTCAGTTTATAAAGCAGAGATAATAGGGAGAGAAGCTGTTCTTCACCGATTTATCTCTGCACATCTCCAACTGTCATTCACTGACACAGAAACGGCCAGTTTATAAAGTGGTGATCTGAGCACTTCACTGGGGATCTTGGTCAGAATTCACCCTCCCCACTTCACCAGCTCAGAGGTGGAGAATTGGGGGGTGAAGAGAGAATCCCGGGGAAGGAGGAAGATTAGAGACTTCCTCCTGCCTCGTTCAGACCCCCCAACACATTAGCCATGTCCCCCTGCCCTGTACATGTGTATATATGTACATACATGTATATGATGTGTGTGTGTGTGTATATACGTGTACATATAATGTATGTGTGTATATATATGTGTATATAAGGTGTGTATGTGCTTATATATACATATATAGTGTAGGGGGGCTAATAATTTTATTTACTATTTGGGCGGGCTCCTTGGAGATGTCCGTTACTGAGCAGTGATAATTTATCACTGCTTAATAAATGGACATCTCTGAGTTTCTGTGAATTTCGGTGCCGTAATCTCGTAATGTCTCACGAGATCAGGGCGTTCTCCACAGTTTAAAGCGTTTGTAGATCACTTCACTTCCCAAACTGTGAAGGGATCTACACACCTTTTATAAGCAGGCACACGGGAGAACAATCTCCTCTGTGAATGCCGGAGAACTGTGCAGTGGATTTTTTACACTGCTTTATAAACGGACACCAAAGGCTGTTGGGGAAGGGAGTATTGGATCCAATGAGGGATCTTTCATCTGTATTTTTTTAAAGATCAGATAAGGTCATTTTAACAATACTAGATCAAGATATCATTCATATTCCAACTCCAGATTTTATTTATTTTAGATATAGTAGAGAAGAATGAAAATTTGTGTAACCTCATAGGGGAAATTTTCCCACATTTCCTGTCCCTGACACCAGGACAAGATAATGGGGGAAGTGTTTGTCCCAGGAACAGGAAAAAAAAAAATGTCATACCCTTCATTGACTCGCAAAAAGAGAGAAAATTCTCCACTTTGCCCAGAAGTCTTCTATTGCCACAAAGGTCCAGGAGACCAATTACAAGATCCTAAATAGATGGTACAAGGTGCCCATGACTCTGCATCACATCTTTCTTCAGGTACCAGACACCTGTTGGCGATGTGGTGCTGGACAGGGCACAATGCTACATAGATTTTGGGACTGCCCAAATATTACACAGTTGTGGCAAGCGGTGGCTGAAGCGGTTAAACACATGACAAATGTTGACCTGGCGGGGATGGGGACGGTCCTTTGACATTAAATAGCTGCCATAAACCCGGTATTATTTTCAACGGCAGGTGGTCCGCTTTAAAATAAGTGGTCTCATGAGATGTGCCCCCCCCCCGCCACATCCCGGTCATCTCCGCCGCTTACCGGATCCGTTGGTAGTGGCAGAGACGATCCGGTCCTGTTCCCTGTTGGGCATGATGGCCCCCACTCAACTCTATGCCTATGGAGGATTGGAACAACGTCAACCATCACTTCTGCCCTCCGGCCTTAAAAGGACAATTTAAGAAAAAATCTTTCTTTTGCTTTTAAGTGTAATTGTGAGATCTGAGGTCCTTTTGACTCCAGGTCTCACATTAAAGAGGTGCTGGCATGCTTTTTTCTATTACAAGGAATGTAATAAGAATAATAGTGATCATTTTTTTTTTTATAAAAGGACAGTGTAAAAATAAAAAAAGTAAAATAAATAAGAAAAAAATTAATAAAAAAAAATATTAATGCGCCCCGTCCCTCCGAGCTTGTGCTTGTGAGAATGCATCCATAAGTCGCACCCACATATGACGGTGCTCAAACCACATATGTGAGGTATTGCTGCTATCGTTGGAGCAAGGGCTATAATTCTAGCACTAGACCTTCTCTGTAACTCAAAACTGGTAACCTGTAGAACTTTTTAAACGTCACCTATGTAGATTTTTAAGTGCCAAAGTTTGTCGCAATTCCATGAGTGGACGCAATTTTGAAGCATGACATGTTTGGTATCAATCTACTAGGCGCAACATTATCTTTCACAATATAGAAAAAAATTGGGCTAACTTTACTGTTTTCTTATTTTTTTTATTCAAAAAAATTGCGTTTGTAAGACCGCTGCGCAAATACAGTGTGACCTAAAGTATTTCATTGGCCACCATTTTATTCTCTAGAGTGTCTGAAAAAATATATATATAATATTTGGGGGTTCTAAGTAATTTTCTATAAAAAAAAAAAAAATGATTTTAACTTGTATACAACAAGTGTCAAAAATAAGCTTGGTCCTTAAGTGGTTAAGAAATGTGATTTATAAAGAAGTATACAGTTTCCAGATGCTGTAAAACAGTAAGGCTTCATGCACACGGGACGCTTTTTCAACCTCTTCTGAGCGATTTTGCATGCCGCGTTTAGCTGCGTTCGTGTCTAGGAGCGTTTTTGAAAAAAAAAATTTTAACATTTTTTTTAAAATAGGAATGCCTGTAAATGAAACAGTCCTAGACGCGAGTTACTGCATTTTAGGCGCATTTACAAGCTGTTTGGCATTTTCAAATGCCTCTGAACTGACGTCTGAACCCATTTTTTTTGCTTTCCAAAAAAAACCTGTAAACTCAGCTGCCTGGAAACGACCTTAAACGACACTGTGTACATGGACTGATAAGATAACTTTAAATGGGTTCAGGGGCAAACGTCCAAATGTCTCAGTATGCATGAGGCCTAACAGTTGAAGACACGGACCACAACTGCGAACCTTTCGGTAAATGTACTCCTAAAGTTTGTATCCCACTACTGAGGGAAGTGTCAGTCAAAATGGCAACGTCTGCAGTGGAGGAGGCGTTTTGTGTTCTTGAATTGAGCAAAATGGAATCTGTAACTGTTGTGCAACGGCATTTTCGTTCACAATTCAGAAGAGAACCTCCAACCAGAAAATCTATCTATGATTGGCATAAAAAAATTAAAACTACAGGCTGCTTGTGCAAACCAAAAAGTCCTGGATGACCACGTGTATCGGAAGAAGTCGTTGATAGTGTTTGCATCGCCATTCAAGCCTGGGAAAATGAATGCGGAGGATTAGGATTCGTGACGTGGAATCAGTTTCAGCTTTTTTCTCAAAATACTCCAAAGTGCAGATGTTGCAAAATCTCACTGACCCTGACAAGACAAAGCGTTTTGAATTTTGTGCTGAAATGCAGCACCGCGTTAAAAATGAAGATTTTGCCGATCACTTAGTTTTCACTGATGAAGTTACATTTCACGTGAGTGGTCAGGTAAACAAGCAAAATGTTTGCATTTGGGGAACGGAGAATCTCAGATTTATAGTGCAACACATGTGAGATTCCCCTAAGGTAAATGTGTTCTGTGCTGTGTCCAAAAAGTGCGGCCCCTTCTTTTTTCACAGGAGGCTCTTTTCTGGATATGTAAAGTCTTTGGTTGACACCACAGTTGCAGGACGACAGTGACGACTTTATTCTCCAGTTGGATGGTGCACCGCCATACTGGTCAGGCGACGTGGGAGATTGCCTAGATAAACATCTTCCTTACCGATGGATTGGACGAGCCGTGGACTACAACATGCCACTGACCCAATGGTCACCCAGAAGTCCTGACTTAATGCCTTGTTTTTTCCTGTGGGGGTACTTGAAGGACAAGATATTCGCCCCTCCCCTTCCTGCTGATCTAGCGGAGCTGAAACCGCATATCACGGCCACTATCTTCGTGTGACTAAGGCCCCTTTCACAGGAGCGGAGCTGCTCAACGAGGATCCATCCGTTTATCCCTGCTGTGCCGGCGGATGACAGGACAGTCGGGTGTCAGGTGTCAGCTTGGATTCATTGAATGAGTTTACCAAAAATGTCGCTCCATAGAGGATAACGGAGCGTCCGTTCGGGTCCACCTGAAAAACTGGCAGGCAGACCCGAAAGATCCGCTAGTGTGTAAGAGCCCGAAGGGTGCACACATAGAACATCTGTGACTCTGTCTCTAAAAAATTTGAAGCCTTCCGCTACAATTCTGTTACAGGTAAAATAAAATATTTTACATTCTTGATTTACAGTGCATTGAAACTGTATACTTCTTTTTGAATCACATTGTATAAGGCTTCCCTTACAATTCACCTATTGAATATGGCAAAGGCGTGTACAGGGTAGATTTGATTTAAATCACTAGTAAAAAGGCTTGATTTAAATCATAATTTTTAAAGGGCAAATGTCATCTCTGTTCCGCGGCGCCTCCTCTGACCCGCTGTCGACTCACCGACAGTCCCATTGACTTTAATGGGACAGCTGGTGATGCGGCAGTGACACAACAAGGTGAGGGATGTAGCGGCAGCAGGTGAGTGTTTGCCCGCTAACAGGCGCTGCCATGATGGATCTGAAATGACAGGTGCTCTTTAAACGTAAGAACTCATTCTTAGTTAGAATCTTTAATATTTGCAAACAAAATGAAGGTTTCTCGTGGACAGTAAAGTCTAGGTAGTACCGTCGCGGACAATCGCCCGTTTGTGAGTGGACGACGGCGATGTAGGGAGTGGAACAACACAGTGACGGCGTAGTGGTCGACAGGGTAATTTCAGTTACCCTGACAGCCACTCAGCTGTCGCCCAGTCTCCTCCGCGGCGCCTTGTCTCTACTGTAAACGGGAAATTTTTAATACTAAATTTAGTTCGGAAAAATGATCACTAAATTTAGTTTAGATGGGACATGTGCGGAAACGGTATAAGTTATC
>BLSH010085618.1:504181-523818 GCA_018402905.1 Glandirana rugosa | reverse complement strand
GCTAAACTATTTGTAACCCGGCAGCATAAAAAAAAAAAAAAAAAAAAAAAAAAACACATACCAAACGCATATTAAAACCCAAGAACACAATTTCAACCCCTTCCTATCCAGCCCAGGCATCCCTTTAATGCGCCAGGGGGTGGGAAGGTTCAGCAATAATGTGACCGCTCTGATGGGCTATCACAGTGGTCACATGATTAGTAGCCGGCCCTGCTGGCTACCACTTGTTGATGGGGATCAAGAGCTGTCTTTTGACAGTTCGGTCTGTGCGTGAGTGCGCTGTCAGCACAGATCTTGGCATCACAGTGACATTGGGGGGAGGTCTGTGATCCTCAGACATACCTGGAAACAATGTAATTGATAAAACTGCAGTACAGGAAGCGCATCAGATTTTTGGTTTGGTTTTTGTATTTTTTTTTTTTGTTTTTTAGACAGGTATATCAATTGTGTACTTCCCTGACCAAAAGGGACCAAATGAGGGAAGTTCATTATTAGGGTTTACATATACTTTATGGCTTGAGATCCATATAGGGAACACAGCCTACCAGTTCTTATGTCTGTTTTTGACCAGTCCATCCCAGACTATGATAGGTAATCTGATAACCCATGCTTGTGTTGGGGAGTATATCAAATGTAGGTTCGTTTGTCTCTCAAATACAGAGCCTGTATAAAAAAAAAAAAAGTCAGCGTAAAATAGTTTCTCTTAGTTGTCAGTTAGATTCAAAACTGCCTTAAAGTTTAAATGTTATTGGTGGAAGGCTTCAGCACTTGCTTTAGGAACTACACATCCAGTGACCCTGTGAGGTGCTCTCTGGATCTGGCTACAGTCACTTAGAGGACTCAGCTTACACTTTTACGATGCATCTGGAAAGTATTCACAGCGCTTCACTTTCTCCACATTTTGTTATGTTACAGCTTTATTCCAGAATGGATTAAATTCATTATTTTCTACAAACAGTACCCCGTAATGACAACGTGAAAGAAGTTTGTTTGAAATCTTTGCAAATTTATAAAAAAAAAAAAAAAATCACATGTACATACAGTAAGTATTCAGAGCCTTTGCCATGACACTCAAAATTGAGCTCAGGTGCATCCTGTTTCCACTGATCATCCTGGAGAGGTTTCTACAACTTGATAGGAATCCACCTGTGGTAAATTCAGTTGACTGGACATGATTTGGAAAGGCACACAACTGTCTATATAAAGTCCCACAGTTACCACTGCAAGTCAGAGCACAAACCAAGCCATGAAGTCCAAGGAATTGTCTGTAGACCTTTGAGACAGGATTGCATCGAGGCACAGATCTGGGGAAGGGTACAGAAAAATGTCTGCAACATTGAAGGCCCCAATGAGCACAGTGGCCCCCATCATCCATAAATGGAAGAAGTTTGAAACCACCAGGACTTTTCCTAGAGCGGGCCACCCGGCCAAACTGAACGATCGGGGGAGAAGGGCCTTAGGGAGGTCACCAAGAACCCAATGGTCACTCTAACAGAGCTCCAGCATTTCTCTGTGGAGAGAGGAGAACCTTCCAGAAGAACAACCATCTCTGCAGCACTCCACCAATCAGGCCTGTATGGTAGAGTGGCCAGACGGAAGCCACTCCTCAGTAAAAGGCACATCCCCATCTGGTGTTTGCCAAAAGGCACCTGAAGGACTCGGACCATGAGAAACAAAATTCTCTGGTCTGATGAAACAAAGCTTGAACTCTGTGGTCTGAATGGAAAGCGTCATCTCTGGAGGAAACCAGGCAACGCTCATCACCTGGCCAATATCATCCCTAAAGTGAAGCATGGTGGTGGTAGCATTATGCTGTGGGGATGTTTTTCAGTGGTAGGGACTGGGGGGCTAGTCGGGTTCAAGGGAAAGATGAATGCAGCAATGTACAGAGGCATTCTTGATGAAAACCTGCTACAGAGCGCTCTGGACCTCTGACTGGGGCAAAGGTTCATCTTCCAACAGGACAAAGACCCCAAGCACACAGCCAAGATGACAAAGGAGTGGCTTCGGGACAGTTGTGAATGTCCTTGAGTGGCCCAGCCAGAAGCCAGGCTTGAACCCGATTGAACATCTCTGGAGAGATCTGAAAATGGCTGTGCACCGACGCTCCCCATACAACCTGATGGAGTTAGAGAGGTCCTGCAAAGAAGAATGGGAGAAACTCCCCAAAAATACATGTGCCACGCTTGTAGCATCATATTCAAAAAGACATGAGGCTTTAAGCCTTGTGCCAAAAGTGCTTCAACAAAGTACTGAGCAAAGGCTGTGAATACTTGTGTACATGGGATTTTTTGCATTTGCAAAGATTTCAAACAAACGTCTTTCACATTGTCATTATGGGGTATTTGTAGAATTTTGAGGAAAATAATTAATTTAATCCATTTTGGAATAAGGTTGTAACATAACAAAATGGGGGGAAAAGTGAAGCGATGTGAATACTTTCCGGATGCACTGTAGATATTAGCACAGCTTCAGTGTTTGCTGCATAGCATTAGTAGTTTGCTGTTGCCTGGAATTACTATTTTACATAGGTTTCTAGAAGTGTAAGAATTGTTGATGGAATAAACATGGTGATACCTAACAAATAAACTCCTTGTGCTTTGTTTAGGCTGGAAGAATTGGCAGAGATCTGTGCCAAGTATGATATTCCACACATTGTGAATAATGCCTACGGTGTTCAGTCTTCAAAATGTATGCATCTTATCCAGCAGGTATTACCTCTAATGGGATTATTATTAGGTGTGGCACACTTGTAAATGTCCCCTGTGTACAGTAAAGTGTATTTTCATGAATAATCATTCTTATAGAATTCTAAATAGATTTTCTAGGGGCAAACTAAATTCAGTCCTCCTGGAGACCTCGCCGTGTATGCAGATTTACAGCTATTTTAGTGCAAGTGCAGCTTGCAGTCTCAATGAATCAAAGGAGATGGGGGAGAAACGACATGATGGAATGGTCTGCAGCAATTCAGATTTGGCTCTCCCTAATCTAGAGAGGATGCTTGAGTAAAAACAGATATTCAAATTTATAACTTTGCATGTATGCAATTTTTTGTACCGATTAGGGAGTGTTTGTTTACATGAAAATGTTAGAATTTTGACATAAGCACCCTCTCTGAAATGTTTGATTTCTCAAAAAACTTAGTGTATGTCCAGCTAAAACTTCTTTTTATTAGTTTTAGATTAAAGGGGTTGTAAAGTCAGAAGGTTTTTTATCTTAATGAATTCTATGCATTAAGATAAAAAGCCTCAACATTTTCTCACGGGAGGCAGATAGAGGTCCATTTTGGAGATCCAGGCCATGTTCTCTCACCCTTTAGATTCATGGAGCCAAGTAGATATGGCATTTCTTCACCACCATCAGATTGAGTAGAGTGAACCACAGTAGATTACGTCGTTTGTGCAGCTTTGCTCAGACTTCCCCTATGCGCCATACACTTTCAATGTCATATTCTCTGATTTCCAAACCACCAGAAGACTTTGTTCCTCCCTTCCTTCAGAAATGGGAGCAAGATTTAGACTTGGTTCTAACCCCTGCGCAGAGGAATCTTAGCTATGATGGTAACTAAGCACTTCCACATTCAGTAGCTTGTACTCCAATGTCTAGATGCAGTGTATATATATTTGTCGTTTTTTTTTTTAAAACTGGTAATAGCTGCCACATAGTCACCCTGGAGTTGATTTACTAAAAGTGGACAGTGAAAAATCTGGTGCATGTCTACATAAAAACCAATCCACTTCCAGTTTTTTTTTTGTCAAAGCCTAATTGAATAAGCTGAAGTCAGAAGCTGATTAGATACCATGTTCAGCTGCAACAGATTTTGCACTCTCCAGTTTTAGTAAATCAACCCCCTGGGTCTATTGTAAACATTACCCATAGCAACCAGTTACAGGGCGAGTCCAGGGGTGGATATTTTCATAGTTGCATTGGTCCAGCTCAGATCAATGTAACCATTCATATACCGTATCTGGCCGATGCCCCTTGAAGTACACGGAAGTAGACCCCACTACTCCAGTGATCTCTACTGGCTTCTGGGTCCTGTGCCGAGTGGCTCCCCTGCTAAATTCTGAATGCAGGAGGTCGGCTGCTTAACAAATGCGTGGCACCTGTGCTGCCAACCTCCTGTATTTAGAATCCAGCAGGGGAAACGCTCGAAACAGGACCTGGAAGCCAGTGGAGATCACTGGTGTCTACTTCAGCGATTTCCAGCTTCCAAGGGCATTGGCCAGGTATGGTATATGTTCTGTATAGTTACATTGGTCCAAGCTGGACTAACGTAACTATGTAGAAAATATCCATACATGGAATTCCGCTATATTTTTTTTTTCACTGTTTTGACTGTAATAAATAAAAATATATGTATATATTTTAAAAAAATGTTTTTTTTTTTTTTTTTCTTCATCGGTTTTCTTTTTTTATGCACTATTTTCTATAAATGTGAAGAGCCTTCATTTCTATTTTTTGGTTTCCAGGGAGCTCGTAAAGGAAGAATAGACGCTTTTGTGCAGAGCTTAGACAAGAATTTCATGGTTCCAGTAGGGGGAGCTGTTATCGCTGGTTTCAGCAATTCCTTTCTGGAGGAAATTAGCAAAATGTACCCAGGGAGAGCATCTGCCTCTCCATCTCTGGATGTCCTAATAACACTGCTGTCACTTGGTGCAAGTGGATATAAGAATCTCTTGACAGAAAGGAAGGTAAGCTGTTGTGCTAGAGAATAAAGGAGGTCTGTTTAAATCTGAAGAGGTTAATTGAAGTTTGTATAAATGTCAGTCTGTAAATGCTGAGAGATTTAACCCAGTTGCTGCTATGGGTATTCCGGTCTCCTGGAATCTGCCTGCCTGCGCCTTGTCTCTGATTTTAAGAACACTTTGCCTTTCTGGTCGAACAAGTGTTCTGGGCAAGGAAAAAGCGAGCATCATACTAAAAATACTGTAATAACCCATACAGAATAGCTAGCAGTAATATAAATGTCACAGTATATTGTCTCAATAAAAGCAAACTTCTTGGTGGATGTGTTTTTACAAAGTGTACAGTGCACCATTTTAAAGGACATATGATGCAGCATGTATGTACCTGGTACTTTCTAATGGATAGAATAATAGACAGGGATCACAGTAGCTTTTGTCAAGAGTTGCTTATCTAAAGGAGGAACTGAGTGTACCAAGGCTGCAAAAACCCTTCTAATTATCTCAGACAAAAGCCAAGTCCTTGAAGACTACACTTGATTTTTGCCAAAAGGCCAAGAAGTGATCACCGAACAAGACTAAAGCCTAGTACACACTGGCCGAATATCATCCGGTTCAATAGAAACCGTCCAACATTCGGCCCATTTGTACTGCAGCCAGTCCGACAGAAGCCACACATACAGAGCTTGCCTGAGTATAGTTTAGTAGTGTACTAATCTATTTATAGCAACCTCCTTCGATGCACACTTCTATATCCGGGTCTCGGAGAGCTTGTCAAAAGTCATCAGGCTGACAACAGAGGAACACGGAGCAGGACAAAGCCATGAGACACGGGGCTTTGAAGAGAGATGAGAAAACTCTGCAGATCTATGTGCCCAGCTCAAATTTCATGAATCGGGTTTACATCCACTTTAATATAAATATGCACAGTGGGTGAAGTACAGGCTGCACTTGATATATTTCAAAGTGGCAGCTTGGCTTACACAAACTATGCAAGCACAATGTCCTAGACACAAGAAAAGTCCACAATTGAGTAAAGCTAGGTGGTCTTGTGTACATAATCACACTGTATGTGTGTGCATGCACAATCTACAAACTGTACATGCAGATGGCTACAAGGACTGCTTTTTTCAGTACATCTTGATTAGAATTCAAGACAAATCTTTAAATCTATATGCAAATTAATACAAGTTTAGAAGTGTAATGGTGCTTTTTTCCAGGCAATTTAAATTCCAAGTTAATCAATAGTTTTTTGGCGTGGCTATCAGGCTGTGGTTCAATGTCCACTGAGTGAGTTGTACAGATTACATGAGAAATAACTTTCTGAATGGCTGATCCAAAATATGCTGTTTGTAGGCCTGTTGATCTATGTGGCATAATGAGCAGTTTCTCAATGTCTGGCCAGGGCAGGCATGTGCTCCAAGGCTTCTATTTTGACATAAATCTTTTAACACTTTTGTGTGGTTGTAAACTGGTAGTTGAGTGCCTAGTTACATGTAAAGTATATGTATGGGCAAAATCTAAAAAACGCATAATTGGCCCAGATCTCTAATACATTCACATTTCGTCATCGTCTGCAGGTACTGGAAAATATCTGACAATCTTACCAGTAATATAGTTGGTTGCTAACTTTTTTGCAGTGGAGTGACAGTACTGCCAATACTGCACTTAAAGCGGAGTTCCAGGTTCCGCTAGAAAAAACATGTAAAAGTCAGCAGCTAGAAATACAGTAGCTGCTGACTTTTAATAATAGGACACTTACCTGTCCACAAATCCAGCGGTGTCTTCACCCAAACCGATTTTTCTTTTGGCTCTCGGGTGCTGCAGCCGGCATCTCTTGGGTAAGGGAAAACTGTAGTGAAGCCCTATGGCTTCACAGCCGGTTCCTTACTGCACAAACGCACTGTGCTTTGTGAATGGCCCAGCAATGGGGGGAAGGAGGAGGGGGGCCGAACTTCCTCCCGAGTTCGCCTTGTTGAAGTCATCTGGAAGTGGGTACCTGTCAAAACCAGGTAGCCACTCCCCCCCTGAAAGGTGCCAAATGTGGCAGCGGAGGGGGAGAGCAGGCAAACGAGGAGCTTCGCCTTTTTGGTGGAGCTCCGCTTTACCGGTTCCCGACCGGCTCGTGTACATTTACTGCTGCAGAGTGGCAGTGTCCCGCGAATCGTCGCCTTTAAACGGCGGCTTACGCGTGTGCTGCAGTGGGTGCATGGAGCGCTCTCTTGCTCGGCAGGAGTGTGGCCCCGGCTCGGGCAAACTCTATCTCCGCTGGTGAGCCGTGATTGCCTTACAGAGAGGAAGAAAGGGGAATCGCCGATGTAAACACGGCGGTTCCCTGCTCTTTCAGTGGGCATTTAAAATATCTACTGATCCCTGTCACTGGGATCAGTTAGATCTCTTATGCCCATGGTAGCCCAGCCCCCTCACAGTTAGAACACGCCTAGGGAACACAGTTAATCCCTAGATCTCCCCCTGCAGGTTAACCCCTTCACTGCCAATGACATTTATACAGTAATCAGTGGATATTTAAATTTCTGATCGCTCTATAAATGTCATCGGTCCCAAAAAAAGTGTCAAAAATGCCCGACATGTCTGACCCAATTTTGCAGTCCCAATAAAAATCACAGATCACCGCCATTACTAGTAAATAAAAAAAAAAAAAATTGTAAAAACGCCAGAAATGTATTCTCATGGTTTGTAAACGTGGCAACTTTTGCGCAAACCAATTAATAAACGCTAATTGTGTGGTTTGTTTTTTTTTTTTCGTTTTTTTTTATACCTAAAATATGAGGGAGCATATATATCAGCCAAAACCGATGAATAAATTTAGTTTTTTTTTTTTTTTATATATATATATATATATATATTTTTTTTTTTTTTTTTTTTTTTTTTTTTTTTTTTTTTTTTTTGGATTTGTATTTTAGCAAAAATTAAGACCTATTTTTTTTTGCAAAATTGTCTCTCTTTTTTTGTTTATAGAGGTGATCAGAAATGACGCAGAGGTGATCAAATACCATCAAAAGAAAGCCCTATTTGTGGGAAAAAAAGGACGCAAATTTCGTTTTCTGTACAACGTCACACGAGTGCGCAATTGTAGTTAAAGCGATGCAGTGCCGAATCGCAAAAAGTGCTCTGGTCCTAACGTGGGAAATCCTTCCGGGGCTGAAGTAGTTAAAGAACTACTTGAGCATTGGCATGTTATACATGTTACATTGGTCCAGCTTGCACCAATTTAACTTTGTATATACCATACCTGGCCAATGCCCCTGGAAGCTGGAAATTACTGAAGTAGGCACCGCTACTTCAATGATCTCCTCTAGCTTCTGGGTTCCATTCTGAGTGGCCGGCATGATGCATTATAAATACAGGAGGTTGGCTGCTCAGCAGCAAAGCAGATGCATGTAGCCTTTTAGGTTGGTATTGAGCTGGAAACAAATGTACTTTATATCATACAATTTGTTACCAGGGCCGGTGACCATACAGAAGCAGAACTTCTGACCTTTTGATTGTTGACACAATAAGGGTGAATTCACACATACTGTGACGGCAGGCGTTTAACGGCATTGTAAAACGCCTGTCACCACAAGGACACACAGGAAACAATTGTTTTCTATGTGTCCCATTCTCACTGCTGTGCAGTGATAAAATGCAGACATGCTGCACATGGCAATGTCCCGCAGTGCGATGTGCTGTTGTACACTGCCATGAATGAAGTGTATGTTTTGTACACTTCACATAAGGTGTGCACAAAAAAAAAGGGAGCCATGTGATGCGCTGAATCGCACAACACACTGCCTCCTATCGCAGCCAGAAACAAAGAGCTGCTGGAGCTGTACAGCACCCCGGCAGCTCTCCGTTGCAGTGGAAATGGAGCCTTAGGCTCCTTTCACATGTGCGGAGTCCGTTTTGATGGATCCCCGCTGAGCTGGTGGATGACAGGTCAGTCTGTGCATGGACGGACCTGGCAGAGCTCCGCTCTCCTCTATGGGGATCGGATGAAAACGGACCGTCTGTCCGTTTTTTTTCATCCAATCCACCAGACGGATGATAAATAGGGTTTACATCCATCTGTATTTAGCGGATCGGAGCAGAACGGATGTCAGCAGACACATCTGTCTCTCCATAGAGGAGAATGGAGCGTCCGTTTAGGTCCGCCTAAAAATCTGACAGGTGGACCTGGGTCCGTACGTGTGAAAGGACCCTTAAGGATAAGGGGTTTGTTTATAAATGTTTGCACACAACTTTCAGAATGCATTTTTTCAATTTAATCCAAATAGAAAAAATGTGAATCTTTGAAAGTGTTTTTTTTGTGAATCTTCTGTGAAAACCATTTTATGTACATGGTTTAGGTCTAATAAAAGTTATACAGGAGATGTCAAGCCTTAAAAGGTTGTAAAGTCTCAAGGTTTTTCACCTTAATGCATTCTATGCATTAAGGTGAAAAACCTTCTGTGCTGCAGCTGACCCCCAGAGCCCCCATTTTACTTACCTGAACTTGATAGTTCCAGCATAGAGGACGAGCCCAGCAGCTACAGCCGCTGTCTCGGGTCCTCATTGGATAGATTGATAGTAGCAGGAGCCATTGGCTCTCGCTGCTGTCAATCAAATCCAGTGACATGGGAGCCAGGGGGTGGGGCCGAGTCCTACTGTCTGTGTCAATGGACGCACAGGTGCCCCCATGGAAATTGGCTCTCTGTGGAGGCACTCGCCGAAGAGGAGGAGCCAGGAGCGATGTCACTGGTCCGTCGATCGGATGGGATCAGAGGAAAATGTACAGGCGGACCATTTTCATCCAATCACCCCATAGAGGAGAGCGGGACTCTGACAAGTCCATCTCTGCACAGTGAGCGGGGATGGACTTGTCATCCACCTGCTCAGTGGGGATCAGCAGAGTGAACCCCCGCTGAGCAAAACTGAGTCTGCTGGGGGGGATCGCTCGTGTGAAAGGACCCTTAGGGTTTGGTCCTGCAATGGAAGAAGCAGTGTTTTCCCCAGGAATGCTGTTTTTCTGTCTTTCTGTGTGTGCCTTAGTTAATAGTTAATAATCAACATCCTGCCCCGTTAGGTAGGTAGGATCATATCTCAGGTTAATGGTGTCATTTTGGAGTATTTTTAACCACTTCCTTACTGGGCACTTAAACCCCCCTCCTGCCCAGACCAGTTTTCAGCGCTGTCGCATTTTGAATGACAATTGCGCGGTCGTACGACGTTGTACCCAAATAAAATTTGCGTCCTTTTTTTCCCCACAAATAGAGCTTTCTTTTGGTGGTATTTGATCCCCTCTGCGTTATTTCTGATAGCCGCTATAAACAAAAAAAGAGCGACAATTTTGCAAAAAAGAACAATATTTTTTACTTTTTGCTAAAATACAAATCCATAAAAAAAAAAATAATTATTCAGTTTTGGCCGATATATATTCTTCTACATATTTTTGGTAAAAAAAAATCGCAATCGGCGTATATTGATTGGTTTGCGCAAACGTTATCTCGTCTACAAACTATGGGAATTGATTTATGGCGTTTTTATTATTTATTTATTTTTTTACTAGTAATGGCGGCGATCTGCGTTTTTTATCGGGACTGCGATATTGCAGCAGAAATGTCGGACATTTTTTACACATTTTTGGGACGAATGACATTTTATACAGCGATCAGAAATGTAAATGTCCACTGATTACTGTATAAATGTCATTGGCAGTGAAGGGGTTAACCTGCAGGGGGCAGTGAAGGGGTTAACAGTGTTCCCTGGGCTTGTTCTAACTGTGGGGGGGGGGAGGGGCTGGTCAAGACATAACAGATCTAACTGATCCCAGTGACAGGGATCAGTAGATCTGTCATGTCCCCTTAAACAGAACAGAGAACCGCCGCGTTTACCCCGTACTGCAGCTCTGTAAGGGGATCGTGGGTCTCGATCGGACATCGAGTCCGACCGACCCACCGGCACACCCGCGCAGCCAGGGGGCGCGCCGGGAGCGTGCACAGGGGATGACGTCCATGGACGTCGTCCCGGCATTTCCGATCCGCGCTGGAGCCATACTTCGGCAATAGCGCGGACCTGTAGGGGTTAAAAGACAATTGCCATCCAATTCACATGAAGGACTTTTTTTTTTCAAAATGTTAACCGATTATGCGGCCCATTTAGGATACAGTGGTACTTAGTGTATCTTTTTTCCTCCACCTATAAAGCCTAACCATTGGGCAAATAAGAATACAATACCCAGACTGTATTGCAGTGTAAGAGGTTATAATTAAAATGTTATATCAGGGTGGATTTGATTTCAATCCAAGGCAATTTAAATCACTAGTAAAGAGGCTTGATTTAAATCATAATTTTTAAAGCGCAGCTGTTATCTCTGTCCTCCTCTCACCCGCTGTTGACTCACCGACCATCTCATTCACTTTAATGGAATGGCTGGTGATGTGGCAGTGACACAACAAGGTGAGGGGCGTGGTGGCAGCAGGTGAGTGGATGTCCGCTAACAGGCGCTGCCATGATGGATCTGAAATGACAGGTGCTCTTTAAATGTAAGGACTTATTCTTGCTGGTAGTTGGGAAACCTTCATGTTCTTTGCAAATATTAAAGATTATATTTAGAATAATAAGCTGTCAGTTTAGTAAAACAGCGATATCAGAACTGATTCAATCATACAGTTTGTAGTGTACATAGATTTGCAAAACAATGGGAAAAAGGAATATTCCTGAACTTGGTTTTATCCCATGGTTACTGTGACATTGTGTGAAAGCATCAATGCAGTGCATGTTATCTCAGCTTGCAGAGCTTGGATTAATTGAATGAGTTTACCAAAAATGTAAATATTGTAGAATATAAAGCCTCATTCTACATAACTAAGCTCCATTTCATGCAGAATAAACAAAATCATTAATGTATTTTAAATAGAAAACTATATTTAGATTTTTCCTCCAAATGCATTTTATTATAATAAATTTGATTTAAAAAAAACAAAAAAACTGATTTAAATGAAAGAAAAATCAGATTTAAATTTAAAAAACAATTTTTTTTAATTTTTTTTTTTTTTTTTTTTTAAATCATTGTTTGTTTTCACCCACCCTGTGTTCTATAGTTTTGAAGTACACTTTACATCAAATATGAGTACCCCAAAGGATAAAAAAGTGGACAGTGCTCTTTAATGGACCTGGGACTCTACATGAAGGTGCCTTTGCCATTTTGCTGCTTCATTGGCTGGATTTAGCTCTGACCTTCGCTTCTACTTGTCCCTGAAGCCTATATAGCATCCTATTGAGAATCAATTGCTATAAAATGCTAAGAATTAGTTTTTATATTTCTTCAGTCATATGTAGCCATTTACCTTCCCAGCACCTTTTACCATTTGACATTGATTTCTTTTTGTGGAAGTTTTTCCACCACCAACACAAAAACCTCCCGCTTATGTGGGCACGTTACATACTTAAGCTATTTCAGAATTTGCAGATTGTTCATCGGGGAAAAAAAGCATTGAAATGGAGTTAAATATAGTACATGAAAATCAATGCTTCTGCCATCTCATTTCTCTGAAATAAGACCTCGTGCTCTAGGTTTGCTTGGGGTGCTATTAAGTTCCCCATAGAAGTGGCTCAGGAAAAAAGAGCCGGTTATTGATTTGACCCCTGGAAAAAAAAAACATTTCAAGCCCAGAAGCACTATTAATCTCTTCTGCATTAAATTGAATCCCCATCTGTTTGTATGAGACTAAACTGGATGCATGTATGTTAGAGGTGGGGGAGCTGGAAAGTTATTTTTCACAGCTAGAAGTTAGAAAAAAAAGTCAGAGTGATTGATGGGGACAACTTGCGTGGTATTCCCTTCCTCTGATAAAAGCCTGATATTTAATGCATTTTATTGACTGATGAAACCAAGGGCAAACCTCAGTACATGCATCTCCAGGCAGCTGAAGGTGAAGTCATAATTCCAGCCTTATCTGCTCACTATCTGATTAAGCATCACATATTAATTTATCTGATCAAGATTTACATTGCTGATAGCCAAGAGCTGACCTTCTTTATCACCTGATGTATTTACTTAATTTAAAAAAAAGAAAAAAAAATTGCATTAGAGCCAGCTTTACTGTGAAACTTTGAAATGCAAATGATAGACGGGTAACCCTACAGTTTTTATTTTTATAATACAGGTTTAGCCATTGTTCAACCCTATAAGGCACCAACTGGCATAACCGAATATATTGGTTTTTTTTTTTGTTTTTTTTTAGGACAAACCCTTTCATTTTGGTTACGTTGTTTTGCAAATTAGTTTTGTTTTTTTTTGTAACCAAACTAAAACAAAAACATTTTTTTCTAATTCGATTAGTGCTGGTTAATCACTTGACCAGGCCTTTTTTTGTATTTTGGCACTGCGTTACTTTAACTGACAATTACGCGGTCATACAACATTGTACACAAATGAAATTGATATAATTTTCCCCACAAATAGAGCTTTCTTTTGGTGGTATTTGATTACCTTTGCGTTTTTTTTTTTTGGTTTTTTTTTTTGGTTTTTTTTGCGCTATAAATGAAGGAAGACCGAAAATGTAAAAACAAAGAAATATTTTCTACTTTCTGATATAAAACCTATCCAATTAAAAAATAAAATTTCTTCGTAAAAGTATGCAAATATGTATTCTGCTACATATTATTGTTAAAAAAAAAAAACATATATTGCTTAGTTTGTGCAAGAATTATCGTGTCTGAAAATGATGGTGTGTGTGTATATACAGGCAGTGTCCAGGTTACGAACGAGTTAGGGACTGTAGGATTGTTCTTAAATCAAATTTGTTTGTAAGTCGGAACAGGTACATTTTTCGGTGTAACTTCAACCTGTGTGGTAATGTGGGATGTTCCAGGAGTTGCTATGTGTGCAGTTGTGTTATTTGGGGCCCTTGTGGCCTTGCTGTAGAGCACTGTGGAATGTGTCTGGCGCTGCAAGATGGCTGCTCAACAGTATCCAGGATCAGTGTGGAGTGCAATCGGCCAGTAGTGTGACGTCACACCACCTCCGTTTTGTAAGTAGGAGTCGTTTGTAACTCGGATGTTCGTAACTCGGCGACTGCCTGTATGTGTGGATAGATAGATTTTGGAATTTTTATTTACTTTTATTTTTTCTTATACTAGTAATGGCGGTGATCAACGACTTATAGCGAGACTGTGATAGTATGGCGGGCAATCTGACACTAACTGACACTTTGTGGGAATAAGTGATACGAATACAGTGATCAGTGCTAAAAATTATACACGGTCACTGTACTAATGACACTGGCTGGGAAGGGTCTTGTCTATGTTTTCTATCGCACACGTTCCTGGGAAACGAGGCTCATCAATGGTGGGTGCTGTAGTGATTACCAGTTAGATCCTTCAGACATCAAGAGAGTGTACATATTCGCCAGCACACCATATATCTACAATCACTGCACAAAAGGTTTTATTGCAGAGAGATCAAATCGCAAAGACAAGTGCAACATTTCAGAGTCGTGCAGGACCCCTTCGTCATCACATGCCTGACGAAGGGGTCCTGCTCGACTCTGAAATGTTGCACTTGTCTTTTGTGATTTGATCTCTCTGCAATAAAACCTTTTGTACGGTGATTGTAGATCCATGGTGTGCTGGCGAATATGTACACTTTACTGGCTGGGAAGGGGTTAAAATCTATGGCGATCAAGGAGCTAATTGTGTGCCTAACCATGCTTGGTGCTGTGTGCTGTTTTTACCTAGGGATGTGCCAGGAAAACAAAAACCGGCACATCGCCTCTGACAGGACAGACCTCCGTATTGTTTACATACACACACAGTCATTGGTCGGCACTTGCTGATCGGCTTGTGCTGTGACTAATCATGTGTGCCCCCTACCCAGAAGTGCTGGATCACGTACTAGATACGTGATCCAGCTTAGGAAAGCCATTCTGCTGCCATTCTCCTACGTGAAGTGGTCGACAAGCAATTAAAAGTGGAGAATTCTGTAGATAAAAAGTATATTTGATTCAGTAGGAAAATAATAGTTATGGGGAAAAAGCTAAACAAAATCATTAACCACTTGCCGTCCAGTCACGTCATTTGACGTTCTGGACTTTGAGTGGTGATATCTGAATGGTGCCTGCAGCTACAGGCACTATTCAGATATAATTTTTTATTCTGCCGGCGATTCTGTGTAGGATAAAAGTGGTCTCCGCTGCTGATTTGCCACAAGATCACTTTTATCAGCGGCGGGAGAGGTGCCCCGGTTTCCTGTCATCTCCGCCCAGTGTCCATGAGCCGCTCACTCGGCTTCATAACATGGCAGGGCGGAAGCGATGTCACAAGTCACTTCCACCCAATGCTCTTAAAGGGCCCATTTTTTTTCAATTTTTTTTTTTTTGCATTTTAGTGTAATTATGAGGTCTGATTTGACCCCAGATCTCATATTTAAGAGGTCCTGGCATGATTTTTTTCTATTATAAGGAATGTTTTCATAATAAAAGTGTAAAAATAAAATAAATAATTAAAAAAAAAATTAAAGCGCCCCGTCCCCGCAAGCTTGCGAACAGAAGCGAACGCATATGTAAGTCCCGCCCACATATGAAATCGGTGTTCAAACCACACATGTGAGTTATCGCCGTAATCGTTAGAGCGAGAGCAATAATTTTAGCCCTAGGTCTTCTCTGTCACTCAAAACTGCTAACCTGTAGAATGTTTTAAAAACGTCGCCAATGGAGATTTTTAATTTGCAAAGTTTGTCGTCATTCCGCGAGCGGACGCAATTTTGAAGCATGACATGTTGGGTATCAATCTACTGGGCGTAACATTATCTTTCACAATATGGCAAAAATTGGCCTAACTTTACTGTTGTCTTATTTTTTAATTCAAAAAATCGCACTTGTAAGACCGCTGCGCACATACGGTGTGATATAAAGTTTTGCAACGACCGCCATTTTATTCTCTAGGGTGTTAGAAAAAAAAAAAAATATATATATAGATATATATATATGTTTGGGGATTTAAGCAATTTTATAGCAAAAAAACCTGGTTTTAACTTGTAAAAACCAAGTCCAAGAAACAGGCCTGGATATGAGGGGGTTAAAAAATAATGTTTTTCTTTTCCTTTGCCTGTTGCTGTAAAGCTGAATTTCAGGAAAAGTAAATGTCCTACCTTTACAGTGGGGCTCTGCCTGAACTGTAAGTGTTAACTGCTCATTTATGTCTAGGAGACTGGGGAGATATGACTCCAGCATACTCCTCCATACTGCTAGTCCAGTCCCTGCAGCCTCTTCCCCACTGCACTACAGCAGTCTGATGCCCCTGACCTCATCAACGCCAATGGGGGGGGGTCCATGTACTTTTATTGGACAGGAGGGTGCTGAGGGACAGTCCACTGTCGTAATGTAGGGGGAACGCCATCTGCCTGGGGTTCAGCTAAGCGGAGGATCAGGTGAGAATGTACTTTAACTACTGCTAGGCATAAATGGGCATGGAAAACCTTATAGTGTGGGCTGCACTGGAAGGATGGCTTTCACCTTTCTGAGTTGGGCTTTAAAGGAGTTGCAAAGGCAGGTTTTTTTATCTTAATGCATAGAATGCATTAACCTTCTGTAGCAGCTTCCCCAGCAGCCCCAATTACTTACCTGGGCCCCTTCTCTCTCCAGCGATGTCCACGAGTGTTTTAGCTGTCCAGGACACTCCTCCCAATTGGCTGAGACACAGCAACGGCGCCATTGGCTCCGGCGGATGTCAATCAAAGTCAGTCAGCCAATCAAGGGAAAGGGGGGCGGGGGCCAGGTCAGGGCTTCGTGTCTGAATGGATACACGGAGCTCTGACTCGGCTCGGTTGCCCCCTGTAGCAAGCTGCTGGCTGTGGGGGCACTCGATAGGAGGAGGGGCCAGGAACTGCAAAGAGGAACCTGAGAAGAGGAGGATTCGGGCTGTTCTGTGCAAAACCAACTGCACAGAGCAGGTAAGTTTAACATGTTTGTTATTTTTTTTTAAAAAATCAAGACTTCACAATCACTTTAACTGACATCATTTGCAGTTCAAAGCTCATCCCTTTTATCTGAAGATGAATAAAAGTAACAGTGTTTGACAGAAGCAGCTATTACTCACCGATTAAAAGGTCTTGTATTCTATTTACAGCATACAATATATTCTGTGATTGGACAAGGGGTTGTCCTGTTCATCTGCCTCTTCTCTCCTCCAGTTAGAGAATGCTTTGTATTGTTTGAATAGAATACAAGACATTTTATCAAAATGTGAGAAGAGGGAGAGCATGCAAGCACTACTCCTGCTCTGTACAAAAAAGACACATTGCAGCAGAGCCCAGAAGATCTGATCATGAGATATCGATATGCAGTATAAACAAATGGCAACCACCCCAACCTATAACTGCCCTTTGCAGCAAGGAGCACATGGAATGGCAATACATGTCAAAAAACAAAAATTCCCAGCTCACCTACCATCCAGCCTGCAACAAACTGAATTGTCCTAACAGTTCACTTTAAAAACAAGGGGCTTAGTTTACACAAATTTGAAAATATATGTGGGAACTGCAGGGGCCATGTTACAGCACCTCAGTGTACTGGAGTCCTAACTATGATTTTGACAGTCTCCTAAGTTAAAGCACATATATAATGGATGGATTAAACGGCAGGTATGCAGGCCTATTATGTAGCAGGGTGAAGAACTACTGTATGAAAATCGGTTATAGGATAAACCTCCAAGAGATTATATGCTTTCACTTCAACAGAATTCAGACACATACTAAAAAAAAAAAGAGGAACAGTAAAGCACAAACACCCCTGCACTACTATGTGTGATCTCCTTCAGTTGGCTGCTGGGCTGCCTATCTGATAGACCTAATAAGACTGCCAACAGCCAAATGTAAGGCTTTAACTTCACGGTTTGTATTTCATATTACTTTTTCACAGTGACCAGGACAAAGTTTTGATTACGACTACCTATGAAAAGATTTTCCTTCACTATGGAAAGATTTCCTCTCGCTTCCTATTGTATCTTTGGTAGGGGAAGTGAAAGGACATAGACAAAGACCATGCATTTGTTATGTTTTTTTCCAGGCTTTTTTTTTTTTATTTCTTATATAATAACGTTTTATTTAGATTTACAAGAAGCATAACTAGTACAAAAGTAGGAAGACATTAAACCGAATAGAATCAGTTGACAAATGTGTAAAGAAAAATACAATAAATATTAAGATTACATGTTGGGAACAAATACAACAAATGTAATATGATAAGCCCAAGCAGGTGACAGGGAGCATTCAATAGAAGGTCACCTTGGTGTCCCATCTGACCCCGCACCATCGTCAACACGGGCGCACCAGGGCAGACGTGAGCCACCTAACAGTTAACATTGAGCAAACATTATTCCAAATTGACCTATACATCATGGGCCATGATAGAAAGGAAGTAGAGGAATAGAGAGAAAAAAAAAAAACCTCTGTCGGGGGAAAGTGAGAAACCAGAGGGAGGATCGCAAAAAAGGTACATCTGTGAGGGAAATGTGCGGATGTTCGAACAGTACTTGGGCACTGTACGTTAAGGGCATTTAATCTGTAGAAATCTCTGAAGAATAGTACATCCAACCTGACAATGCAGTGGATATAAAAAGTCTACACACCCCTGTTAAAATGTCAGGTTTCTGTGATGTAAAAAAAATGAGACAAAGATAAATCATTCAGAACTTTTTTCCACCTTTTCAATGTGACCTATAAACTGTGCAACTCAATTGAAAAACAAACTGAAATCTTTTGGGGGGGGCGGGGGGAGTAAAAATAAAAACTATAAAATAATGTGGTTGCACACCCTCTTATAACTGGGGATGTAACTATGTTCAGAATTAAGCAATCATATTCCAACTCACGTTAAATAGGAGTCAGTACACACCTGCCATCATTTTAAAGTGCCTCTTGTAGATCCCAAATAAAGTTCAGCTGTTCTAGTAGGTCTTTCCTGACATTTTCTTAGTCACATCTAACAGCAAAAGCCATGATCCGCAGAGAGCTTTCAAAGCATCAGAGGGATCTCATTGTTAAAAGGTATCAGTCAGGGGAAGGGTACAAAAGAATTTCCAAGGCATTAGATATACCATGGAACACAGTGAAGGCAGTCATCATCAAGTGGAGAAAGTATGACACAACAGTGACATTACCAAGAACTGGACGTCCCACAAAAATTGATGAAAAGATTAGAAGAAAACTGGTCAGGGAGGTTGCCAAGAGGCCTACAGCAACCTTAAAGCAGCTGCAGGAATATCTGCCAAGTACTGGCTGTGTGGTACATGTGGTGACAATCTCCCATATTCTTCATATGTCTGGGCTATGGGGTAGAGTGGCAAGATGGAAGGAAGCCTTTTCTTAAGAAGAAAAACATCAGAGCCCAGCTAAAGTTTGCAAAAACACACCTGAAGTCTCCCAAAAGCATGTGGGAAATGTGTTCTGGTCTGATGAAACCAAGGTTTAACTTTTTGGCCATAATTCCAAAAGCTATGTTTGGCGCAAAAACCACTGCACATCACCAAAAGATCACCATACCTTCAGTGAAGCATGGTGGAGGCAGCATCATGCTTTGGGGCTGTTTTTCTTCAGCTGGAACAGGGGCCTCAGTCAGGGTAGAGGGAGTTATGAACAGTTCCAAATACCAGTCAATATTGGCACAAAATCTTCAGGCTTCTGCTAGAAAGCTGAACATGAAGAGGAATTTCATCTTTAACCACTTCCCGCCCAGCGCATTGACAAATGACGTTCGGGCGGGTGGCTCGTTATCCTGACTGGACGTCCATTGACGTCCTCAGGATAATCCGCAATCCGAAGCCTTTTACCATGTGATCAGCCGTGACCAATCACAGCTGATCACAGTGTAAATAGGAAGAGCCATTTTATCGGCTTTTCCTCTGCTCAGGTCTGCAGACCTGAGCAGCGGAGAGCCGATCGGCTGCTCTCCTGACAGGGGGGGGGGGGGGGGG